>JACEGR010005631.1:0-70577 GCA_014170235.1 Listronotus bonariensis
CTTGAGATTTCAATAAAGGTCTAAATTCTAACCATAAAATAAATATTTATAGTTTTTATGGACTAACAACAAAAAGTTTAATCTAGATATATCATATCTTTTAAATTTGAAAATAATTAAAGCCCTAAGATGATATTTCTGTATTTTTTATAGGTTACGGTTAGATTTTGACATACGAATTACCCAACTTCTATCCAATAAAATAAATATTTCTAGTTAAATGGTTTAAAACAATGAGTAAGCATTTTTGGGTACATCCTTTATTGAAACATATTTAAAATCTTTAAAATAAAATAAGCTATAGAGTGAGAGTTGGGGAGTTTTCATGGTTTTTAAGAAACATTTTCAATAGTTTGCTATTTGTTTCGTTACAGTGGGCCAGATTTTAGAAGCAATTTTTTTAACACATCATCCCCAATTTTTATAAATAGGTATTGAACCACAAATATAGGTTGTAGGTTAAAAAATATGATCTTTTATTATCCCTAAATAATAACCCAAAGCAAGTTTATCTTAAAAAAGCGTTAAAATTACTTCAGTCACCGTTCCAATTTTCTATAAATTGCTATAAATACCAAGTGATAAAAAGTTGTTGACTAAAACATATTTTAATATTGACCAATCAGAAATGTAGTAATTTGATAAAATAAAGACATCAATAACAAAATTATTGTGAAATAAAATCTTGATGACCCCCTGCAAGTATCTTTACTAAGTGTAAATACATTTTAATGTTGTAAATAGGAAAATTTAAAGTAAAAACAAGACAAATGTAGAAATTTGTGTGGCTTAAACATCAGTGTCAAACAATTTGAATCCCTATGGCTGACAATAAAGGTACGACGGTAATTGTGAAATATAAAAATAAACCGTGACCTAAATACCTAAAAAAATATATTTCATGTCGGAAAACTTACCTCTTCGCTTTTAATAACCTCTTTAAATTCGCGTTTAATTCTTTGAGCTGCAATGTTCGCCATTTTTGCCTAAATATTTCACTGTTAAACCAAAATAAAGGGCATTACAGGCTATGTAGTCCACTATAAGGAGTTCAAGAAATATTCCTTTATGGTTTTAAATTGACTTTTTCTTCACTTTTAATTTTTTTACGAGATATCAAAAAAGTTTCGGAAAAATGTGAACGGACAAATGATCTGTCAATTTTTCGTCTGGGGAATTTTTTTGTTATGGATAGTGTTGCCAGTGTTGTCAAATGCGTGTAAAAATGTTGCCAACATAAGATATTTTTTTATTTGCTTTTTTCCATTTAATTTTTACTTGTTCTTTTTTGGTAACATACAAATAATTTATATTTTATTTATGTCTAAGTAAGATAAAATAAAAACAATCTATTTCTTTTTCATATTTTTGGTTTCTTAACAGTTGCGTTTTTTCTGGATGGAAATTGAGAGTATGACAGATCTCTAGAAAAGCAATAGTATTTTCTTAATAGAAAGTCTTTGTTTTTTAGATATTTATCATCAATGTTGAATATCGAACTAACCTCATTTTTACTAACTACTGTACGAAACTTAAGGGGTGCTTTCTTATGTATTTTTATGAAAAAAGGTCGGTAATTTTCTAGAAACCTGCAGCAGCTCCAATTTTGACGAAATTCGGTATACGGGGGTTTTTTGGGGCGCTGATCACGAATCTGAAAGATTTTTCGCGAAAACGTTTCGTTCTTGAGATTCTCATCATCAGACTTGAAACTAATACTAATCCTATTTTTACAATATTCCCCTTTGCACACAATTCTTGTTTTAAAGCTAAAGTGGCACACAATATTTGATTTTTACCTTTTAAAACCCCGTTTTTTTCGTATTTTACATTATTTTTGCATTAAATTGTATAGCTATACTTTGAATCATTTCAATCCCCGTGTGCCATGAAGCCCTATGTGTATGTATGGTTGCCACATTATCAAAGAAAAGCCACGCAATTTAATGCAAACATAATGTAAAAAACGTAGAAAAACAGGGTTTTAAAGGTGAATATCAAATATTTTGTCACACTTTGGCTTTAAATCAAGAATTGTGTGCAAAAGAAGGGGGAATATAGTGAAAATAAGCTTAGTTCAAATTTGAAGTTTAATGATGAATATCTCGAGAACGAAACGTTTCCGCCAAAAAATCTTTCAGATTCGTTTTTACACCTTTTATCAAGCAAATTGCGAAGGTTCCCTTTAAAAACTCAGCAAACCATGCATAACACTGCTCCGGCGCATTCATCATAATCTGCGGCGTTTGAAAGTGAAGCTATGCAATTTACTGCAAAAAAAAGTGTAAAATGGTGTTTTAAAAGGTAAAAATCAAATATTTTGTGCCACTTTAGTTTAGAGTTAAGAATTGTGTGCAAAAGAAGGGAAAATAATGTGAACATTGAGATAGTTTGATTTTTAACTTTGATGATGATTATCTCGGGAACGAAACGTTTCCGAAAAATTCTTCCAGATTCGTGATTAACGTTCTAGACAATTACCTTTAACTTTCAGGATGAATATTTCGAAAATAAACATTGCCTACTAAAATTTTCATTCAGATATAGTCAAAATCAGAGTTGCTCTTACTTTCGAAACAATTACCTTTTTTTTAAACGTTTTGTATTCGGGATATGAAACTAAAAAAATCGAACTAACCTTATTTTCACTATATTCCCGTTCTTTTTGTACACAATTTTTGATTTAAAATATTTAATAAAAAAATTGAGATTTTACTCCAAACTCCAAATAAAATCACTTTGTAGATTTATTATTTTTATGATTTAATTTTAAAAAAAGTCATATCGATATTACATCATCCTAAATTCCGAACAGTTAGCAACATTACTTATCTGCTCTACTTCTTCCATACACCATTAATTTTTTGACCCCATATGACGTCTGTCACCTTTCGAAGCATCTTATTGGCCAGAGATTAACCAACAAATTTGTAGTTATGCCCGGTGCCTCTCAGCCGTGCCGAGCAAAAAGCATCTTACAAGACAAGGTTCAAGAAGTCTGTAAACCCGAATTAAAAATCAGAATGCCGAATATAAAAGTGTTTTCCGGCACTAGCCATCCTGATCTGGCCCAGAGGATCGTAGATCGGCTCGGGATCGATATTGGAAAAGTGGTCACGAAGAAATTCTCTAATCTAGAAACATGGTAAGTGGTTGCTTGATTTGTTTGATCGAAAAACGTGCAATTGTCACGTTTGCCAGGTTTAGCTTAATTGTTTTCGGCAATTGTTTGTTTTCTTTTGTTTCTGATTGATTTTGCATTAAGACCGCCATTTTATAAAACAAAAAATAGTATAAGTATTTGGGGTTGTCATGTCATCCCCTTTATGTCAAGGTCAAAGCCAAGGCCATCTCTTATATTTTAAATATAGGCTAGAGAGACCCAAAAACCACTAAATTGTGCCTATTTTGGAAATGTAAATTTATCAAACATCTGTAACATACTTACCTCAGTTAATAGTTTTTAGCTCCGTTTTGACTTTGAGCAATTTCAAAAGGACCTTTTTTCCCTCATAAATGTATTAAATTTTACAAAATGTTGAATTGGTTTTGGTTATAAGGCCTTATTATTCGTTATCATGTTTTCTGTATATTGTTCCTTTAAAAAACTTTATTACCTATTTAGTTTTTCTATTATTATTTTTTTATAATTCTCATTTATAAATTTACATCTTCTTTTTACTAAATTCTAAAGATAGGTATGCCTTTAGGGCAGACCTCTAATGAAAAGTGATCTAAGCTGGCGCATTCGCCATTACTTAAAAACAAACAATTAGGACATTTAAAAAAATACTTTGATAAAAACAATGATTTCATTGTGAAACTGTAGGAATCCACATCCAAGAACTTACTATAATATGTCCCCAAAACTATTTAGAGGCATTATTAGTTGCTTAGTTATTCACAAAGAACATTTTTTATTCAAAACCAATTTTAAATGCATCTACCTAGACATTGTATTATGTTATTTTCGATAGTGACATAAAAAATTATTTTCAGTGTGGAAATTGGCGAATCTGTTCGTGGAGAAGACGTCTACATTGTACAGTCGGGATCCGGAGAGGTCAACGACAATCTAATGGAGCTCCTCATCATGATAAATGCTTGTAAAATTGCTTCAGCTAGTAGAGTGACAGCTGTCATCCCCTGTTTCCCTTATGCCAGACAAGATAAAAAAGATAAGGTAATACAAAAGTTAATCTTTTGGCAGGGTTGAAATTTATGTTGGGAGGGTGGTAATTTGTTTTAGGTTCACTATAGTCTGCTCACTATAAATTGAGAAAAACACCTAAACAAAAAAATGTATTATTCATTATCAATTTACAGTGGCCAAAGTATAGTAAGAATTTTTTTGCTTTTTTTTATATATATACAGGGTGGCTCACCATATTTAACACGGTCTGTAGCTGGATAACCATGGGGTTTTTAAAAAAGTAAATACTGAAACATGTACAGGTCGGATAAGGCCACAGTAGAAAATTATTTTACTCTATACAGGATGTCTCAAAAAAGTGTGACATATCAAAGTTATATTTTTTTAAATGGAACACCCTATATTTTATGACGGTTTTAGATTCTACTTTAAAAAATAACTCAAGTTTGTTAGTAGTACTAAGTGTCTCATTTTATTCGTTTTTGTGATATTTGATTGTCTTGAAAAATGCAGAGGTAAAATTAAATTGATTTTACTTTAACACTTTAAACTTTAAAATGTGTAACAAGATTAGAAAAAGTCTGCCATATCATATGTAGGTCAAATCAAGTTCAAATATTGTACAGGGTGATCAAAAATAATTTCAATTTTTCACAAAATCAAATAGCCATATCTCTCTTATTTTAAATGAAACAGCCTGTATTTTTTTACGTCACATGATGACAAATAAAATACTCTTTCAAATGGTGTATAGGTTGCCTATATCTATCTTTTGTGCGTTTTTAGTAAAATCTGTTTTTACTAATTTTTAGTCCAAATGTTTATTTAAATTAAAGTTGGCCGTGACATAGCAGCCATTAATATTTTTCTTAAAAAAATAACACCGACAATTTATTGATTACTAGTGTTTTAGTCAGTTTAAAAGAAATTTCAATGATTTTAAATAAAAACCCGAGTAAAAACCCTTCTTCTACAACAACAAGATGATATAATACTGGTAGGATGTGAAAAAATGGTTTACTTTAGTCTAGAGTTAATCCTGAAAAATATTCCAGGAGAAACCATCTAATAACCTTAATAGTTGCTTTAAAAATTTGACACAATGATTATGGATAATGGAAGAAACAAGTTATAGGTCATAGAATGTCGTCATAACTGACCAGAGGCATTATTAGGATTGTTTAAAAACACAAGTTTTATCATTACCACATTCAGCTGAAATAAGTGCATGTTATTGGAAGTAGCATTCTAAGCAACTAATGAATTTCTTTTTCTGGGAATTTTAAAAATAGTGGCAGATAATACAAAATCTTTTAATTTTGTGCTTTTTTCCAACAAATTTACATTTTGCAATAACGGCCTAGTAAATAGGCATAGCTATATCACAGCCTACTTACATTTAAATAGACATTTGGAATAAAAATATGTTAAATCGGAATTTACTTAAAAAGTATAAAAGATAGGTATAGGCAACCTATACACCATTTGAAAGAGCATTTGGTTTGTCATCATGTGGTGTAAAAAAAATATAGGGTATTCCATTTAAAATAAGAGAGATATTGCTATTTGACTTTCTAAAAAATTTAAATTATTTTTTGATCACCCTGTATAATCTATGATCTCCATATGACCTACGTATGATAAGGCAGACTTTTCCTAATCTTGTAACAAATTTTAAAGTTTAAGGAGTTTATATTGTTAAAATAAAATTAATTTAATTGCACCCCTGCATTTTGAAAAAAATCAAATATCACAACAAAGAATAAAATTAGACACTTGGTACTATTAACAAACTTAAATTATTTTTTTATGTAGAATCTAAAACCGTCATAAAATATAGGGTGTTCCATTAAAAAAATATAACTTTGATACATGTCACACTTTTTGAGACATTCTGTATAGAGTAAAATAATTTTATACTGTGGCCTTATCCGACCTGTATATGTTCCAGTATTTACTTTTTTAAAACCCCATGGTTATCCAGCTACAGACCGTGTCAAATATGGTGGGCCACCCTGTATTATTCTAATTCAATATTTATTTAAAGCAGGTACAACCAACTTACTTTAAAACAAATTTAAGTAAATGGAATTTAATTTGTAGAATTTATACGGATTTATTTTTTTATCTAACCTCCAACTTCAAGTTTGCTGCAAGAAAATTTAATATGACTCTAGAATTTTATACTCTACATATTAATGTGTATATTAAAACTTCTTATTTACTATGCAAAAATTTTTGTTTTAAATTATTATGACAGTGTAGAACAGATAATTCAAAATTTAAAGAAAAGTAAATAAAAATTTGCATGGGCCAAGATTTGGATTTAAACCTACCTATTGATTCTAAATAACTTTTTCCTTAACATTTTGTAATATTTTTTTAAAAATAAGGGCACAATAATCTTAAGCAGTTTTCAATATTTTTGTCCTACTCTGTATACTATTAAACTTTTAATAAAACTAACCACTTCTAATATAGTTTGAAATCATGTAATTTTTATGAAGAATAAAATTTTCTGACAAATTACAAATTAAAAAGTTTTCCATTTGTTGGACACCCTGTATGTTGTAGAGAATTATATTTTGATTTGATGAATAAAAATACATAAAAATATTTTAGGTGTAAAATATATGTAAAATTTCTCTGAATTTAATCTTTAAGTTGGAAAATATTATTGTTGTTTATTTGCAAGACATATCACTAAATATTAAGAGATAAACATATTAAAACTTAAGCTATAAGTAGTACATAATATCACAATACATTATAACATCAATATGTTTTTAAACATTATTTTTAATAGGTACTTGGAAAGTGTTAAAAAATACACTTTAAAGTCATTGAAAAATAAATCTGGCCATTCTGGCGGCCTTTCTTTTTATGTCATCAGGTACAACATGACAGCCAGAGAAAAACAGGTTTTATTTGTATCGCGTTAGATTGAGCAGGTCATATTTAATATATTTACAACTTTTTTAAATTCCATTTTACCACTTGCAACATATGACAACACCACCTTTTCGGTAAAACGTTGGAAGGCCTTCAAATATCTCTAAAAGCTCTTAAGCTGCGTTTACAAAATTTTGCATTTGCAACAGTGATATTGGCGTTCTTGCCAGATTTCCTAGTTTTCCCAGCTAGATGTAATATTTTTGTTATTATAAATGGAATGCCCTATCCATTTTAATGGAAATGAAATGGGCGTGCTATTTTAGTAAAAATCTAAACTGTGTTAATGTCAATGTTTAATTGGACATGCCTAAAAACCCTCATATACCATAATTTGTAAAAACGGCTTGAGCGGTTTAAAAGATATTTTTATTTATTTTAACAGCTAATAAAGACACAATTTTAAAAATTTACAAATTCACTGAATTTAACCAACCCAAAAATACGTGTTTAATACCAAACTGGGAGATCTGGCAACAGTGCCAATATCGCTTTTTAATTCCACCTGCCGAAAACGTCTAAAAAATACCAAATTGGGTATATGATATTTTAGCGGTTTTAAAAATATTTAAGAGTTGCAGAACTTTTTACTAACTCTGTATGTCGTTGGAAATTGGTAAAAAGTAATAAGGTCGTTAACACCAAATGAATCCGGTTTTTGGGTGTGCATTGCTCCAATTTTTCAATTATAATTGTTCAAACTTTCTCTGTGCCAATTTCAAGGTTTAGATTAGACGAAATTTAAATGTTTGTATTTCTCTGCTGAATTTTTTAGTTACAGCTGCTTATAATTTGTTAAATTAGATTTGTGTAAATGTATACAGTAGTGGAAAAAAGTATGGAAACTTTTTAAGATTACGATTATTTTTTGTTTCTGCAATATTATTTCCGCATACACATAATTAGAATATAAATTGACGTAGTATTATTATTTTTTTTTGAAAATTGTTTTTGTTAGGATTCTTGTTTTTAAATAATAAGAAATTTTCAAAAAACAGTTGGAAAAAAATATGGAAACTTTTATTATTTCATAAAAAAAAATGTTACAAACATATGATTGACACTTTTTAGTATTTTGTAGAATACCCTTCACCATCTAAGACTGCCTGGCACCTTTTAGGTATAGAGTCAACCAATTTTTGAAGTGTCTCTACAGGAATTTGGGACCACTCTGATTTAATAATATTAAACAGTTGTTGTTGATTTTTGATATTAGAATGAATTCGAATACGGTGATCTAACACGTCCCAAAGATGTTTAATAGGATTTAAGTCTGGGGATTGAGATGGCCATTCAAGTACAGTTATGTTTTTCTCACCAAACCAATCTTTTACTAACTTGGATGAATGTTTTGGGTCATTGTCCTGTTGAAAAATCCATCGCAATGGCATATCTTCTTCTGCAAATGGTACCATTGTATTTTCCAATATCTCTTTGTATTGAAATCGGTCCATTTTACCCTGCACTTGAATGATTGGTCCTGTCCCAGCTCGAGAAAAACATCCCCAGACCATTATGTTCCCTCCTCCATGCTTCACAGTAGGAATTTGGTACTTTGCTTTGAATCTTACGCCAGCCGGTCTTCTTATATATCGTCTGCCATCAGATCCAAATAGTGAAAATTTACTTTCGTCACTCCACAGAACGGTATTCCATTTTTCTTGAGACCAATTAATGTGAGCTCTAGCAAATTCCATTCGAGCCTTCTCTATTTTTTTTGGACAAAAGCGGCTTTTTAACAGCGACTCTTCCATAAAGCCCTCCATCAAGTAGACGGTTTCTTACGGTTCTACTTGTCACGTGCTAACACCAAATTGCTCCAGAGATTTCAGTGGTAATTTGACTGGAAGTTTTTCTGTGATCAAGTTTTGAGATCCTTAAAATAGTTTTATCAATTCGGGAAGTAGTTTTACGAGGTCTTCCCCGACTTCGGCGCAGTTCTTACATCACCACGACTTTCATATTTTTGTATTATTTTCGTTACCGCACTTTTAGTAATATTTAGAGATTTTGCAATTTTTGATTTTTTTTTCTTCCCATTTTAAATAAAGTCAACAATTTTTTGTTTAAAGTCATTTGAAAAAAATAACGGTGCCTTGGCATGATAAATTTAATAAATTAATACCGTACACGATATTTGCTCTGTAGAACTAAGACTAAGCTTTTAGAACCTAAAATCAGAATAGTTATTATTAAGATTTTTAGGCAGGAACCAGACTCAAATAATATTTGGTTATCAGGAAAATTGTAGAATGTTAATGATGGTTTCATAACGACGAAACTTCGCGGTCAAGAAATTGCTTCCGCCATTTTGTAGAGGTCAAGAAGTTGCTATGTCAAAACTCTTATCGTTTTAACATTTTGAAAAATATTAGAAACGTAAAATACCAAAAATACAAATTTTTCCAAATATCTTCAGAAATTTTCGAAATTTGTAACATCTTAAAAGGTATAGATGAATCCACATTTAATTCATTCTGAAAGCAGTACCGCAAAGTACGCAAAAATGATAAAGTAAACAAACCCTTTGTGAACCATGATTTATTGCAGCAAAAAATATTCATCCCGACGAGCTTCTAGTTCCACGCCACGTGCCACCGGTTTTATGGCAGGACAGAGGCGAAATAAGAAGATGTTTTTTAATTGCGAGATACGTGTTTTAGCAATGTTTTTTTACTTATCTAAAAATATGTAATCAGGCTCTGTCAAAGGCTATGTGCCTTCGAAAAGTTGTTTACTTTATCATTTTTTGTGTACTTTATGATACTGCTTTCAGAATGAATTAAATGGGGACCCATTTATACACTAAAGAGACAAAATTACGCAACTTTGCCCTCATTACACCGACTTTGTATCTATTACGTTTTTTAAAATCCCAATGGTTACCCACGAATTTGGGCCACCCTGTACATATCGTGGGTTGTTTAAACCCTACGAAAATTATTGTTTTGGTTTAAATTGGTTTTTGGTTTAATGGGGAATTCAGATTAAAAAACACAATGTTGCAACACTGTCACTGTCAATCAGTTAATAAAAATGAGTTTCTTAATAAAAAAAAATGCGAAATACAGGGTGTTACAAATTTGAGAAACACCATTAGGATCTCGGAAACGGTAGGAGATACAGGGTTGGTTAAACTAGAGCAAAGTTGCGCATTTTTATGCTAACAGCAAGCATGATATGACAAACTAATGTCATAGCGCCCCAGACGGGGTTTAAAAAGTACGCCATAGCAGCGCCTAAACTGGATTCCCCATTGTAAAGTGTTTTAGCAGTTTGGCTTTTTCTATGTAAATTCTTGTAAGTTATTGACGTTGCTCTAAATGTTGCAGGTTGGTGTAGGTAGGATAGAACACAATATTACAATATATTTTATTCTAAATTTTCATAAAAAAATAGCTTTTTTATTAATAATGCAGCAATACTTTCTTTAAGACGTCAAAGACGTTTAAATCCCAAAAAATCTTTTACCCTGCGTGTTTTTATTAGTAGACCAAATTTGAGTTGAGTGTGATTATGTTCCACTATTATTTCTCAAATAAGAAGAGGGCAAGTAGACCTTAGATCAAGCGCAGCTAATCTAGAATACGAAAGCTGTTGTTTGTAAAAGCACAGCCTTCTTAAACTTATGAGCCGTGAAGGAGGAAATCTGGCAACACAGCACAGTAGGAATGTCAAGTAAAGTTTAGAAGTAAACGGAAACAAGTTTAAACGATTGCTTGAATGGTTTTTTTCTGTTTTTAAAAGTTAAATAGTAGCGTATATTTATTATATAAAGAAAAAAATAAGTAATTCATTGTTATATTTAAAAAATAGGACCAGTGCCAATATGTCAATCGTTGTTTTTACGTTTAAATGTGCGCGTATAGTTGGTGCGTACGGCGTACATTATGCCACGAACGTGTTGCTTTTGGGCTGCGAAACGAATTACCCCAGTTATATTAAAACAGAGCGTTATCAAACAACATTTAATTTCCCCAAAGACGATGAAATTAGAAAAGCCTGGTTGTGCGCTATTGACCGGATAAGTGTTTTTTTATTCTAAGTAAAAGTAGGACCTATACGGTAAATGGACAAATATATTTTACGGGCAACTAATTAACTAAGTGTGTTTATAAAAATTGGTTTAATTTGATATCAGTAGTGTGTAAAGTGCACCAAAAGCAATTATTTACCCTAAGCAATATCCTAAGGACAATATCAACTAATTCGCATAAATATACTGGTAAATTCACCAAAAAATATTATTTTTATAGATATTCTGAAACTTATTTACTTAAGGCGGTTTTAGGGTAACTATAGTGGAAAACCTAATTTAAAGCGTTTGATATTTTAAAGTGCATCTTATGTAATACAAATTAGGCTTTTATATTTATACCTAAACACACATGCTTTTAATTCATTTTAAGTATTGCAAATATATCTAAATAATAATTGTTTAGTTAAATTTAAAAAGCTACTAAAAAGCAATCTTAACAACTTGAAATTTTTAAACCCTTACCAACAAATTTGTTGGCAGAAAAGTTCCTGATAAGTTTTGCAGACACATTATTGTTTTTTAGGGCAACTATAGTATTTAAAATTATACCTATATGTTGTCTAAAACATCCTAAAAAAAATTAATACCCATATTTTGTTAAAAACACTTAAAAAATTAATTATATTTAGCATGTAATCTATTAGGAACTCATTTCAATATTCCTACTGTACAGTACAGTGTTTGCAACGTTGTCTTTCTTGCTTCACGGCTCATAAGTTTAAGAAGGCTGTGGTAAAAGTAAATAATCTTTATATGTTGACTAGCTAAACTGACTAGTTCGTGAGCTTGTCTTATTAACGTCTTCAAAATAGTGTAATACAATTTTGTTGTTAAATTAATAGGGGAGCTATTTGAAGGTATCAAAATTTGTGCTTGCCAATCTCGCAATGCACTACCCGATTAGTTAATAAAGGATACAAAAATATTTAGCATATTGGCAAGTGAAACAGAAACATTAAAAAGCCAAATTTAAGAACTATCTTCCATTTTTAGAACATGGAGAGATCCGACAAGGAACGCGACGTCGAAAGATGGAAGTCTATTGAATGGAAATTTAGGGTAAAATATTTTTCAGATGGCTGATTGTCGAAAAGGGGGCTTTTATTTGGTATTTTACATGTATTTCAGCTGTCAATGTCTGTTTATGTATGTCAAACATCAATAATATCATTCACGAAAAATAAACTAACTCATTTTTTTCACAAAAAAATATTAATAGGGATTTTTACAGGTATAGAAAGACACTCCTAAAGGTGGAATTATATTGCCAGCATCAAAATATAATAGTGTCTGGGCAATAAAAGGAACTTCATGATAATATTATAATTCACTTTTTAAACCTATTTAGAGGGGGTTCTTTTGACGAGTCTACTACGAATCTTCATACCGCCATATATGGCAGCGGCGTTTTAAACCAGCCTGACATGTTTCGGATGTCGGACTGGGCAAACGCGTCACTTTTTTATCGTATAAGTTTACCACAATGCTTTACATGCAATTTTTAAATATTGTGCCAAAAATCGTAAGGGTTATAGTCACGTAACCCACTTAGTCCGATACCTGAACATGTGTTTGTTTATAATGGTTTAATGTTTCCCTGTAAAAACACTATTTGTTTTTAGAGGAAAACTTGACATTTTTGAGTCACAAAAATTTTATTAAAAACTTTCATCGTGGATCCCAAGCTTTACAGTTACAAAACCACCACCATGCTTAAAAATTGCATGTAAAACATTGTGGTAAACTTGTAAGACAGGCAATACGGATTTCGTCACAAGAGATCTACAGCAGATCTTTTTTCCTTTGTTTCACACAACTGGAACAAGTCTCTTGAGTTTCTAGCTAGCTAAAGCTTTCGACCAGGTGTGGCATGACGCACTTCTTAATAAACTTCCCTCCTATGGTCTTTCAACTAAACTCTGCTCTTGGCTCTCCAGTTATCTTTCTAATCGACGTATATCAGTCATTGTTGATGGCCACTCTTCAAGCTTTCACGAAATTAATGCTGGAGTGCCTCAGGGTTCAGTACTAGCACCTACTTTGATTCTTCTTCACATCAACGACCTTCTTTCTTCCACAACCAATTCCATTTATAGTTATGCTGACGATAGTACCCTTCACTCCACTTTTCAGGTTCCCAAGCCAATCTCTCAATTTGATATTGGATTGGGGCGCCAAAAATCTCGTTCAATTTAATGCATCCAAAACACAATCATGTTCCTTGTCGCGAAAAAAATTATCAAACACTCACCCTTTGCTTATGAGTGGCCAGGTTTTGCAGAGCGGGGACACATTTAACTTGTGGGCGTCACATTTGAAAATAACCTTAACTGGCATAAACACATTGTATCTATAGCCACCGCGGCGTCAAAAAAGCTTGGATTTCTTTTCCGAGCCAAATAGTATTTTTCCCCTTCCAATTTATACACTTTGTATGTGTCCCAAATTCGACCCTCTCTGGAATATTGTTCTCATGTCTGGGGAATGGCATCCCCTACAACCCTCAGCATTCTTGATGCAATTCAAAGAAGGGCTGTTCGTCTTATTAATGATCCTTTACTTACTCAAAGACTTCCTTCTCTTGCCCATCGTCGAGTTGTGGGAGATCTATCGCTCTTCTATAGATACTTTTACGGCTTCTGCTCCGACGAATTATCCAGTATAGTCCCTCCTCTTGCAGCTCCCAACAGAGAAACTCGTGATGCCGCACGTATGCATCCCTATACGGTCCAATTGGACAGGCCCCGAACTTCCCATTTCGTTCGTTCTTTTATCCCTAGAGTTTCTAGACTGTGGAACCTACTGCCAGCGGAGGTCTTTCCTTCCCCCCAAATATTCAAGTTTTTAAGTCCCGTGTTAACAAACTTCCTCTTACCCTGCTTAAGACACCCACGGTACGTTAGTATTTAGGCTTTCAGCCTTCGTGGATTGTCCAAAGATAAAAAAAAATGACGCGTTCGCCCAGTCCGACACCCGAAAAATGTGAAAATTGACAAGCTGAGTTAAAGCGCCTCTCCCATATATGACGGTATGAATATTCGTAGTAGACTCGTCAAAGGAACTCCCTCCTAAATATATCTTAAAAGGTTATTACTTATTATTATGAAGTCCATTTTATCGCTTTTTCAGACACTATAAAAACTGATGCCTCGCATCTCTCCTTGTTGATTTGCGCATCGGAATAGCGAGGAAATTCGTACAATGTGATTCCGCCTTAATATTAAACAGGTTGTCTGCGAATAAAAATAACTGTTTTTGTACGACCGGGCGTAAAATACAATTTTACGCCCCCATTTGAGGGCGTAAAATTGCACTTTTTACGCCCTAGGGCAAAAAGGTATTAAAACGCACGCATTTATAAATTAGGGAGTAAAATAGCACTTTTACGCCCTAGGGCAAAAAGTATCTGAAACGCCCGCATTTATAAATGAGGGCGTAAAGCACTTTTACGCCCTAGGGCAAAAAAGTATCTGAAACGCCCGCATTTATAAATGAGGGGCATAAAATAGAACTTTTACGCCCTAGGGCAAATAAGTATCAAAAACGCCCGCATTTATAAGTTTATAAAACAATAATTAAATTAAATAATAAACGATATTTTTTGGTAAAACAACAATTTATTTAATTAAACATATGTTAAAAGTATACTAATAACAATTTGAAACATTAAAAGCTAGGAAATTTTCTCCTAACGTCGTACAAAAATATTGTTTGCACCTCTGGCGTAAAGCACTTTTACGCCCACAGCTGATTGTTGCCCTCGCGGAGCTCGGCCAACAACTTTCAGCCGCGGGCGTAAAAGTGCTATTTTACGCCCTTGGTACAAAAATAACTATTAGGTACTTTTAGCAGAAGAAAGTAATATTATTATGAATAAATTGCATGCTGCAGTGGGGGTAAAAAAATTGCTTGATAATTTTCAAGTGTTACTGAAGTTTTTCATTTGTTTTTATTTATCAAAAAGAGTTTTTGACGAAACAATAATTAAACATTTTAGCATGTATTGAAAAAAACAGTATGAGTGAAATATAGTATATCTAATAATGAAAGAGAAAAATTTAAAATTGGGTAGTTATGTTTTTAATATGCGCTTTTAAAAATTCTCTTAAAAAACTTGAGTTCCGATTTAACAAAATCATCAATAAATTTATACAGGGTGATTAAAAAATCGATCACGAAACTTATGGGGGTGATTCTACTTGACAAAATAAGGGTAGAGACTTATTTAAATTTTTTCAAAATGTCATTCGTTTTCGAGTTACAAGCTGTCAAAGTTCAATTTTTATTTTGATATTTTCGCCATATTGCATTTATTTTTTAACCAATCCAGTTGATATTTGGCACACACATCGAGCTTTGCAGATTCTAAAATTTTAAAGACAAAAGTTCTTTTTTAAATACCGCCAGAGGACACTTTACCTAAAACTTAAAATTTATTTACATCATAACTTTTTTATTTGACAGATATCAGCAACAACTTTTTTTTTTAATTTTTAACACTCAGTAGTTCTAAAACTAAGACGTTTAGGACATATATGTTTTATATGAAGTTTTTTTCTTATTTTTTGTTATAGAACCGTTGGGTTAAGTTTGTCGGTTGAGTTACTGGACAGCCTGTATGTATGTAGGTAATTTGATTGAAATTGATGAAAACATTTAGATATCTATTGGTGTCTAAACGGTGAGGTTTATCGACTTTAATAAAGATTACCTTATTTTTTAAGTTTTTGATTGTCTATAAAATGGCGCCCTCAGCTTTGCGATATCTGTCAAAATAAAAAGTTATGATGTAAATAAATTTTAAGTTTTAGGTAAAGTGCCCTCTGGCGGTATTTAAAAAAGTACTTTTGTCTTAAAATTTTAGAATCTTCAAAGCTCGATTTGTGTGCCAAATATCAGCTGGATTGGTTAAAAAATAAATGCAATATGGCGAAAAAACCAAAATAAAAATTGAACTTTGACGGCTTGTAACTCGAAAACAAATGACATTTTGAAAAAAATTATATGAAGCTCTACCCTTATTTTGTCAAGTAGAATCACCTCCTTAAGTTTCGTGATCGATTTTTGAAGCACCCTGTATAATTCTTAAATGTGAGGCATACTGTATGAACATTTGTTTGGTAATTATTTACAAATCGAACGCATCGCCGATTTTAATGAAATTTGGTATACGGGGTTTTCTGGGGCGTTGATCACGAATCTAAAAAAATTTTTAGTTGAACACGTTTTTTAGATATCCATTATCAAAGTTGAAAAACAAATTTACCTTATTTTCACCATAATCCCCTTTCTTTTTGCAAACAATTCTTGATTTAAGCTAAACTGGCACTCACTATTTCATTTTTAATCTCAGTAGCCATGGCTTTTGGGATTAAAATAATTGAAAGTGAAGCTTTGCAATTTTATGGAAAATTTCACACCACTGTTTTTTGACCATTCAAATGTGTAGTTTTGGTTGCATTACCATGACAACACAAGAATTTATAAGATTTTTTTTTCTGCCTGGGGTACCCTGGAGCGAATTATAGTGGAAATTTTTTGACATAATCATTGAATTTGTTTTAACGTCATGTCTGTCATTTACATATATAATTAAAGAAAATGTTATTTTGTACCAGTTGTAGTATTTCAGACATAACATAATATAAAATAATGGAAGGTTTTAAGACCCTAAATGACAATTTTATACAACTACAGCTGGTAAAATAATATCATAAGACAGAAGTACTAGACATAAGTGAAGAGCAAACGAAAGCAAGGTATGGGTCTAAAAAAATAAAATAAACCATTTTTACCAACTATAGTAATATAAAGGTATATATAATATAAAAGAATAAACCATGATAAGCTCTAAAATTACATATATTTGCAACTACAATTGGTAAAATGGAAAATATTTATTTTATAGTAAAATTTTAAAGCTCGTGTCAAAGTTACAAATATTAATTTAAATTAATATTATTTATCACAAACTTGGTGTGAAATTTTCTTACCGAATACCACACGTGCTTAAATTATTCCGGGAAATAAATTTAGCACTAGTGGTATTACAGGTAAAAAATGGGTAAAATAAATAGAAAATGGGTTTTAAGAGGTGGAAATTAAATATTAAGTGCCAATTTAGCGGAAAAAACAAGAATTGCTTGCAAAAACAAGGAGAAATATGGTGAATGTATATTAGTCTATTCAACCCATATAACATTTTTTGCCGGCGTTGTACATTTAATTTACTGGCATTGCCAACACTCTTTAATGGCAAGGCATTGGCAAAAAGGTATCAAAAAGATGCGAAAGTGGGCAATTGGCCGTTATTAGGCCAAGTGTTGCAGATAAAGTGATGGCATCCGTCATTAATAAGTTATTGGCAAAAAATGCGTTTAAGATGATGACATCCATCATTAATAAGTTATTGGCAAAAAGATAACAAAAAGACACGAAAGTGGGCAAATGCAAATACTCCCAAGCAGCAAGCTGACGTCTTATTGACGAAAATTGTCGCATATACTTTTTTTTAAAAGCTAAAATGATCCGATATTTTATTTGAAAATTAAAATAGGAAAAACTCCCTACTGCATGCAATTTCCTTGCAATGCAAAGTACCATCTCTCGGAACACTGTCCAACTTGAGATGCAGATTTTTACACTAGCCGAAGATATTTCTTTCAAAGCTAAGTGAGATCACCTACCGCAGACCGCTCTCAAATTATTGTTGTCTAATGGGTACGGTTTAGACGATAAAAAGTGAAGATATTGCAGAAACGTATAGTAGTTTATTGTCCATTACGCCATCTATCGGTATGTCAAAAAACTATTAAATTTATATAATATTTTTTATTAACACGTCTTTAAAACTTTTAATAAAGTTTTAAACAAAATGTTTACAGCTCCTAACAGTCTACTTGAATATCTTGTCTTCTCGACTAGCCATCACCAATTAATCACACAACACACACTTATTAGGTAATGAATACATTTAATTACGTCTATTAAAAACTCTTTTCTTTAAAAAAGAAACTAAAAAGCTAGAAAACCACGTAGAAAACAAATGCACAAAGCGGTCACCTTCGGTCGAAATTAACGTAGCTAATTTTACCATTATTTTATTTTTATTCGCTCCAAAATACATAATAAACATTTTGTTTGACCTAATTTTTATTTGCATGATTTTTAACAATAAAATATTATGAAAAAGGCCATTTCCTTTAAATTATGTAAAAAAACATAAAATAATGTTGTTTAGCTGCCATTATAAATAAAACAGATCAAAAAAATTGCTTTAATGTTAGTTAAATACCAATGTTAATAATATTGTTTAAAAAGTATGAATATGCGTTGAAGGTTTGCCTTCAAAAATCCAATATTTATTTGCCTGCAACAAAAACGCGTGCTTTATTTAATCAGGATTGGCATGCCGCCATTTTTTATGCTTGCCGGCAATTCGCCTGCATGTAAAATTTATCGGCAATTAAGTGTTTATTTAGGGTTGACTTTTTTAATGCGTATAAGATGTTGGCATAATATTGCCACCAATTGCCAATGCTTTACCATCAATGCCAATATGAAAATGTACATTGCCGGCAAATAGTGTTTGCTGGGAAGTTTGATGATGAACATCTCGAAAACAAAACGTGTCCGACTTTCAGATTTCAAGTTAAATCTCTGACTGAATATTATAATAAAAATAATAATTATTTTTTTCGTCATAGGGGGCCATCGAATTACGAAATACTTTGTGATAAGTGGGTCGATATTTCTAAATCGGAGGTCAAAAACACTAATATAAACTAATATCAACTGTGGTCTAACGAAAAAGATATGTAGTAATGTACCTAATTGGTACACATTTTTATATTGGTTATCTGTTTGTTTTATTAAGTATATATTTTAATTGACCAACTATTCTATTTTTCACTATAAATGTTCCATAAAAATATTTATTTAAATTAAATAAATTACATATAGGTTTTATATCAAATAGGAATAATGTATTAGAAAACAATAGAGACATTTTGCACCTCCTAAAATAACAGACGTTTTTTGGCCTCCTTATGGTTATCGTTATTAAACATAACGATTACGGCAGCAGTTTTAGACAGTATTTTGCAGCCTCTTTTAAGAAATATATCTTGCGTCTACGCTTTAGACACATAACCCTATTTTTGCCTGTGATTCACCCATTTTAAAGTTAACGAAAAATCAGTATTTACTTTTATTCTTCATAAGATTTCAATTCATATTTAAATATATGCAAACACTTCTCTTAATTTCGTTTTTTAGAGTAGATGCAAACAATACAGTATAAGCAAAACACAAAAAATAAGGTTAGGTTTGGTAGTAGAATAAAAAGCAAGTGTGCCAGATTGTAACATCTAAATTAATTACTGATTTAGAATATCCGTAAAAGTGCAAGTCCGTTTGAATTTCTTAACACTATTTGATTTTTATTACTGCTATAGATTTTTCGCTAATTAGAACCTATGTAATGATATTTTAATTAATACGGCAATAAAATTTTAACCTTTTAAATAATTGATATTAAAATTTCTACAATCCGGCAACCACGCAGTTTAACAATAACGATAACGATAACGATAAGCTCTTCGGTATTCATCCGTAATTAAAGGAGTCCGGTATGGTTAATAACGATAACGGATCATGTTTGCGTTACTGCGCAGTCTCAGAATAATGTTAACCACAACGGAATTGCAAAATAAGGGGTGCAAAATGTCTCTAATAAGTACAATCGCATTTTAACCAGTGACGTAGCCTGGCGTGGACAGAGTGGGTCATCGTCCACGACCTCGTACTTAAAGGGACCTCTTTAAATGCGGTGCCACCAAACCTAAAATACCCACTTTTTTTTTTTAATTTGAATAACCACCTAAATAAATTATATACCGGGTGATGCATCGCCGGGCGGGATATAGGAAATCCCATGTAATTTTTAATGGGGTCAATTATTCACTCCCCTAATTATTTTAGAGAAAAATTCTATTGAAGTTTATTGAAGAGCATGCAAATCTACGTCCATGGTAAAAACTTTAGATTTTTCGGTTAACCCGTTTGCTAGTAAGATGCTAATATATTTTTAAAATTGTTACATTATTATCGCCTCATATTTATGAACAACAATAAAAATACCAGTTAGCGTGACATAACGTTGTCATTTTGAAATTTAGTGCTTTATTATTATCAAAAATCGTAGAGCGAAAAAATAACCATGAGTTATTATATAAACTTAAGATTTAAGTAAATTTTCAAATATTCCTCGATTGACTGCTAGACAATAACCCAGACGTTCATAAAATTGTCTTCTTACATTGGCAAACTGGTAAATTGAAATTTTATTGCATTCTGCAGAAATAGCATTTTTAAACTCATCTATATTAGAGTAATTTTTATCCTTGTATATCATGCTTTTTAAATGGCTTCAGAGGAAGAAGTCATTTGGCGAAATATCAGGAGACCTGGCTGACCAATTTATGGTGTGATGTAGGCCAATAACATTTCCGTTAAAAGCATTGTGTAAATATTCCCGAACAGCCAGGGTATTATGTGCCGGGCAGCCATCCATTTGGTACCAAATTTCTCGATTTTTCCTGGATACATAATTTAAAGCGGGTAAAATTGGTTCTTCGAGTAGTTCCTAATAAAATTCTGCATTCAAATTTTGATTAAGAAAAAATGGTCCAGTAATATGTTATCCGAAAACCTCGCCCAAACATTTACTTTCTGTGGATATTGCGTCCTCGTTTCGACAAATCTGTGTTGGTTTTCTTTGCTCCAGTATCGGTAATTTTGATGATTGGGTTCATTGTTTAACGTAAATGTGCACTCATCAGTAAAACAAATATTTCCTAAAAATTCCCTGTCCATGTTTGCCCTTTCCATCATGTCAAAACTAAATTCCTGCCGTCGTATTTCATCCCCATCCCTTAGCTCTTGATGTCTTTCATATTTTTATAAAATGTATTTATGCCTTTTCAAAATCCGGAGCATCGTTGATTGATCTTTTCCTATGATATCCTGAAGTTTCCTTGTACTCACCTTCCCTTCATTTTCTTCCACGTGCAATAAAATTTCGAAGTCTCTATCATCTCTTACATTTTCTTCTGTTTGATACTCCTGCAGTTATTTATCACTGTGCCTTTGGTCTCAAATTTTTTGATAGTCCTATCAACTGTTGATTTTCCGGGTATCGGTCTATTCGGATACTGAGCAGCGAACATGTCTGACACCTTTTGGTAACTATTTCCTTGATATTACCATTTAATCATCAATACTTTTTCTTCAGTAGTATAACTCGTGGTTAATCTTTTCGCTCTACGATTTTCTGATAATAATAAAGCACTGAATTTCAAAATGACAACGTTATGTCACGCTAAATGGTATTTTTATTGTTGTTCATAAATATGAGGCGATAATAATGTAACAATTTTTAAAAATATATTAGCATCTAACTAGCAAACGGGTTAACCGAAAAATATAAAATTTTTACAATGTACGTAGATTTGCATGCTCTTTAATAAACTTCAATAGAATTTTTTTCTAAAATAATTAGGGGAGCCAATAATTGATCCCATTAAAAATTAAATGGGATTTCCTATGTCCCGCCCGGCGATGCATCACCCGGTATATAAAAAAAATGTTAAAAGGTTTTACTGTACTAAAAGCTAAAAAAATAATTCAGTAAGTCCTAGCTACCCCGATCGCACCAATATTCTCATCATCTGCATGTTGGGTATTACAAATTTTTAGGTTCGTATTTTAAAAATAAGGATGCTTGATATGCTTTTACACTAATAAACGACTGGAGATACAGATATTATGGGAGTCATTATATCAACCACCGATGCCAGATTAAAAATGGTGCTTTTAATAACTAGTTGGAAAAAAAAACATAAACGGAGTTAGCATACCTACTTTAAAACGTATGTTTTCTTTCATACCATATGTGCAAGTCAGGCTAATATTTGTCCTGAAACGATTATGTTCTTTTATTTACAGGAGTTGTAAACTAAATTATAAAATAAATAATAGTTTAAAAAAACTAAAAAACACGCTTTTATATGCAACCGAACTAAATATTAGAAAATAATTTTTCATTACAAAGAGTTTGTATTACAGTAATAAAAGGTCAAACAATGAATCATAATTATATACAAAATAGAATTATAATAAAATTTAAGATAATAACAGAATAATTCACTTCAGAGTAAAAAGCGTGGGGTGCATTTTACTATTTTTTTTTTCATAACTTTTCCCTCATAGATATTTACAAATGAAATAATTATAACATTTAATATATTAAGCACTCCACGCTTTTATTCTGAAGTGAATTATTCTGTTATTATCTTAAATTTTATTATAATTCTATTTTGAGGTATATAATTATGATTCATTGTTTGACCTTTTATTACTGTAATACAAACTCTTTGTAATGAAAAATTATTTTCTAATTTTTAGTTCGGTTTGCATATAAAAGCGTGTTTTTTAGTTTTTTAAACTATTATTTATTTTTCATTTTTAGTTCGATATATCAATTAGTTTTCTGCGGACATGTGATATTGAAATGTTTCACGAACTATTTCGTAATCTAATCATTTCATTTAAAGCTTCACTGTTGCATGGGGTTTCAGAACGCAACTACTCCGAACAAGTTTCTGTCAGCCTTATGCTGAGAGTACGTCCGAAACTGCATGCATGCGCAGATCGCGCACTTGCTCTTTCTCTGTTACTCTCCTACAGAAAATCTATAAAGGAATTTATTTGTCCTGGCGATCCTAATCAGGATAACGGGATACTGTTTGCAGATTATTGCATTGTCATGGGTCCTTGATACGTGTGCAAAGTTTTAAAGAAATCGAATCGCTGGAAGTTGGTGAAAATTAAGCTTAAAAATTCCGTTACATACATACATACATACATACCTACAACCCAAGCTAATAAAAGCGTGTTAATTAAATGTTTTTTTAATTCACAGAGCAGAGCGCCAATTTCGGCCAAATTGGTAGCCAATATGTTATCAGTAGCTGGCGCGGATCATATCATCACCATGGATCTTCATGCCTCGCAAATTCAAGGATTTTTCGATATCCCTGTAGATAACTTGTAAGTTTCGTATGAAAATAAGAAAAGTATTATATAGGGTGTTCAGATAATTATGTATATACAATTTTATAACATAATCCTGATGTCAAAATGGGTTTACCAAGTCTTATTATTACGATTCAAATTAAGAAACACAATTTCGCAACACGGTAAATCAGCTGAAAAAATGGGTATTTAGATTAGGGCTGGCAAAAACCGGAAAAAAACAAAACCGGTTAACCGAATATTTAAAAACCGGTTTTTAAAACCGAAATCGGTTTTTAAACCAAAACCGGTTTTAAAACCGAAAAACCGAAATCGGTTTTCAAAACCGATACACCGAAATCGGTTTTAAAACCGAAAACGGCCTTTAAAATCGAAAACCGAAAACGGTTCTCAAAACCGAAAAATGCTTTTCTAAACCACAGTTAACAGAAAATCGGAAAGTAATTATTCTCTATTAATCGTTTTTGCGTTGATTACGGATTTGCCCATGAGCTGTGGTGTTAAGTGATAATCATTATTCATCCTAGAATATTCTTCAAAAGAAATTGGTTAAATATAAATAAGAATAAAAATATAACATCCCTGTTAATAAAATGCAAGATTCTAAAGGTGATGTAAAAATTCCATACATACATACATAATTTATTTTTTCCTCTTTATTTAAAATTGGTATTCTATTTTCGGTGTTTTTTCTTGGTTTATTGGTTAATAAAAAACAGAAAAGGAAAAGTGGTGATTTTTAAATTTTAATTTAGTGTATTATTATAGTAAGTTGTAGTTTTTATATAAACCGCAATCAACCAAAAACCTATTAATTGATATTCGAAGAACCGCTTTTCGATTTTGGTCCGATTATCCAAAAAACCGGTATTCGAAAACCGATTATCCGAAAAACCGGTATTTGAAAACCGCTTTTTAAAACCGGTTAACCAGATATCCGAAAACCGGTTTTCAAATACCGGTTTTTGGTTTTGGCCAAACGGTTAGCTGAAACCGGTTAACCGTAAAACCAGTTTCGGTTGCCAGCCCTACTTTAGATCCTAAACAGCGAAAAATACTTACAAAAATTACCCGATTTTCGGTTTGTGTGTTGGCTAGAAACAAGCACATTTGGAAATAAGGCAATATTAGACATCATTGTCTAAGAACCAAAATAAAACAAAGAATGGTTAACAGTTAGCGTTTCAAGTAATTTTGTATAGACACGAAATGTACGTTCTTGGTTATTTAGGCCTGAGCTGTAGGCACAACAAAACCGACTTTGTATATTTTCGTTCATTGCAGAATTTTTAATGAAATCTATAATGACAACCACTAAACACCTAAGATAAGTGATACATAAACTTTGCATATTTGAAAAATCATGATACCAAGTTGCAACATAGCTCAACAAAGCAAAATATGAGAAACAATTGTCATAGTGCTCCAAAAGGGTTCAAAAATATCCGATAGGGTCGCTCAACCTGAAATTTCCGTTCTATGTAAAGATTTTTAAAAGTTTAGATTTTTATGTAAATTCTTGCTCTTTTAGATCTCTTTTTAATGGTGATATAATATACAGGGTGCGTCATTAAAAAATATATACTTCTTGTCCTACCCTGTATAGTATCACAAATATTACCATTAAATAAATCCTTAAAAGGGCTTTAAGATAAGGTAATTTTCTAGAAACCTGCGGCAACTCCGATTTTGACGAATTTTGGTATACAGGGGTTTTTGGGGCGCTGATCACGAATCTTTCTGATTCGTGATCAGAGCACAAAATACCCCGTATACCAAATTTCGTTAAAATCGGAGTTACCAGGTTTCTGAAAATTACCTAAGATAATACCACATTAAGTGTATCTAACTTTATTAGATTCGATAATACACCCACCTAAATGAGGTATTTAGGTAATTTTCAATGTACTGGGGTTTTAAAGTACTCGTCCGGAGCTTTAAAACGATGTGCCACAAGACCCATCTTTCGATTATATTTTTTATTTCAAAATGGCGCCCAGCTGTCAGTTTGACATTTATAACTGTCATTTTCTGTCAAAAATTTGGCTTATGTTGTCTCACTAAAGTCCTTTAATTTTTATTAAAAAAATACCAAACAATTTAAAAGTTAGGAGGGGGTCCTGAATTTATATGTATGTATACATTGTCAGGTTGTCATCTTGAAAATTGTTATAATAAATCTGGGATAAAGACTTGTCTTTTAAAACCTGCCTAAGATAAGATATTGTTGCTATAAATGTTGCAGGCTGGTGTAGGTGGGATAGAACACAATATTACAATATATTTTATTCCTAAATTTTAAAGAAAAAATAGCTATTTTAAAATTTTAGAGCAGTACTTTTTTTGGACGCCATTAATATTAAATTTCTCACAAAAGCTTATTTTGATTGCCATTCTGAAACAATTGACCTAGAGGCGGTCATGGGGGGCCCCCTTGGATGGGACATTCTTTCTATTTTATTGTGTTTGATACATGTCTAATGGCAAATATGGGCATTTATTGAGGTTCCCCCAAGGTTGAAATAAAAGAGGTTAAAGGACCTTTTTTTTCCTCTTCAAAAATTTGAACCTCCTCCTTTAAATTTTTTTTTTTTTTTTTGCCACCTCAAACACTTCTTCTGGGACTATGCCCCCCTGCAGAAAGTCGAGTATGACCGCCCCTGAATTGACCTATTTTGACGAGATGTGTTAGTGATAAAATTTTGTATACATATTTTGATAACCCTGTAGATATTTTTAAAGCTCTCTTAGTGGACTTTAAACATTTTTAAATGTATTTTTAAGATATGCAGAGCCTGCTGTACTAAAATGGATCAAAGAAAACATTGCTGAATGGAGAAATAGTATAATAGTATCGCCAGATGCAGGAGGTGCCAAGAGAGTCACATCAATCGCCGATAGATTGAACGTAGAGTTTGCCTTGATTCACAAAGAAAGGTAATTAAGCAGAACTAACCAAAAATTGTACACATATTTTCAAAACCGCCAACCATAGGAAATACATGTATTCAATCCCTTCCACTAATCTGCCATGTACTCCCATAATTCGTCGGACGGCGACACGAATAACTCACTCCCCACCTCGAATATTTCCTATGCTGTTAATTCCCCATGTTTGGCGAGTTCGTTTCGACGCCTGTATATTATACAGGGTGTCTTCGGAAGTTCTTACCAAATGGGAAACTTTTTAATAATTAACTCTACGAAAAAATGCCTCCTCATAAAAAGTCCTGCTTGATGAGAAAATACATTTCCACAGACAACTGTATGTTCGATGTACAGGGTGGCTTAAAAAAGACTTTTTTCAGAATTACTATACAGGTTATTTCCTATCTACGGTAAAAAACTTTAAGGAAAGATATGTCCAAAGTTGCTTCGTTTCTGAGATATAGGGTGTTAAAGTCATAAAAAAGTAGGTATTATATGAATATCTTAAATACTCTAACCAATTTGGTTTGGTATGTGTTTATTTGATGAAATAAAGCGCTGGTAAAGCCTTAACTAGATTGACTTTATTGGGTTCAGTGGCGTCTCAGTGGGCAACACAGACAATATTATTGAGAGAAAAATGTACGCCACTGGCTTTTTGTGTAGTTTATGGTTTTTTTCCTAAGGAGCAAGAAAAATTACAAAATACAAGAAAAATAATAACAAAAAGTTATTAGCCACCCTGTACATCCAAAATACAAATATTTTTGTGGAAATCTAATTTCTCATTAAGCAGGACTTTTTATGAAAAGGCACTTTTCTTCATAAAGTTAATAATTAAAAAATTTCCCATTTGGTAAGAACTTCCAAAGACACGCTGTATTACAGGACATAAATTTAATTAGTTACACTATCCAACATATTTTGAGCATGATTTTGCTTGAAAAATAGTTGAATGTACAATAATGTAAAAACGAAACCAGGAGACCGCGGAGCGGACAAGATTTTTTATATTTCTTGCTTATGAAACTAAAAAGTATGCTTTAAACGAGACTTATGATTACAGAAAGAAGGCTAATGAAGTCGCCAGCATGGTTCCTGGTAGGTGACGTAACAGACAGAGTCGCCATCTTGGTAGATGACATGGCGGACACCTGCGGAACTATCTGCCATGCCGCAGAGAAACTCATGGAAGCGGGCGCTACCAAAGTCTACGCCATTTTGACGCACGGAATTTTTTCCGGACCAGCTATCAGTAGGATAAACAATGCCTGTTTTGAAGCTGTTGTTGTTACCAATACTATTCCACAGGATGAACATATGAAAAATTGTTCAAAAGTACAGGTAATTTTAGAAACAATACATATTAAGAATCACACCCAACATATTATACAGGTTGTCTCTAAAAGGTGTGGAAAAAATGATACCAGGCTAAAATATAACGGATTTAACCTAACTTAGTTTAGTCTAAAAGTTTTAGAGATATTCAGACGCCTTCCATTTGAAATGTATGGAAATGTGAAGAATTTTAATCTAAAAAATGATAATACAGCGCTTTTTCTTACATTCTAACTTTGTTAGGTGTTAGAATAGGACATTTATTAATTAATACCTCTATAAAATATTTAAAAAGGGTTTGGATGTTTAAAATAGATATTTAACCAGACATAAAAGTCTCTAGTCGCAATCGCGTAATGTAAAGAAATTCCGTTTTGAAAATAATTTGAAATTTTTGGTGGGCTAATTAGTTTATAAAATTTAATAATATATAATTAAAAATTCGAGTAGATAGAGGAGGCAAGTATTTTTTTATTCAAATTATCTTCACGAATAAAGGAGGTAATTAATAGAAATGATTAAAATAGAGATGACTAGACTACATTTAAATAATAAATGACGAATAAAGGACACAACTAACGCACTTATCACCATTATTCGTGAAGAGAAGTCGAATAAAAAAGTGTGTTTTACCTCCTTTATCCACTCGCTTCTCAAATTCCTTTTTACTAGTGAGTTTTTGGTTATAATGATTAAATTTTTTTTTTAATTAATATTACTTTTATTAATTAACAAATTCTTTTAACTTGCAAACTTTGCTGCGGTTACTGTCAGTCACAAGTTTTCTTTTTAAACTTTTCTTACAATTTGATTGGGCCTGAAAGATATTACAATTAATTCGAATTATAGTTCCTAATGTTTCAAAGTCATATTTTAAATGGCATATTGTCTTCTTTTCTTTATCTTATTTGTTAATTTTTCACTATTCTAGGTCACTGTCTTATAATATTATTTGCTTATTTTTCAAAATAAAAATTACATTTTTGTATTTTCTTGAACCATTCCGAGAGCCATTCTGAGTTGTACAGCCACGAGTTAGATTTAAAGTGGGAACTGCAGTTTTCTTTAAAACTCTGCGCAAGAGTAGACCTAAAATATAAAATAAGATATTTGAATTTATTTTTATAAAAATAAATTCATTAATACTACCCAACAGTTCATTTCAAGGATATCTTTCATAATCATTTGATGTAAAATATAAGGAGCAAATTGCACAAGTATTCGGGTTTCTGGTTAAATTTGTCTTCACGTTTACACCAATTTATCCATTCCTTTCTGAGTGTGAACAAAACTAAATTATTTGTCTTAGAAATTAAATGTAATATTAAGCTAACACCTTTGTTTTGAGTGTTAACCCATTGCTTTTGCATAAAGCAATGGCACAAATCTGTCCAGGCATATTTCTATCTAAAACCACAAATAAGCATTAGTGAACATATTTCTTCTAAGCTTTATTGTGCAAACTTACCAAATACTGTTCAAACTATAGTTAAAAAACAATGTACAATGTTAAAAGTTCTTGTCTCTGGTTCAAATTTCAACTCAAATATCACACACACGTCTGGACAAAAAACTATGAACACAGACAAAATACAGGTTTAAGAAACAAAATCATTGTTTATATAAGGTCTTTAGACGTTTATTATCACACCCAAAATGTTAAAACACTATGAAAAATCAGAAAATAGTCACTAAATAATGACGAAAAAAGTCATAAGATTACATATAAACACACTGTCGCCGCCAAATCTGCACTGATGACTACGTCACGAGCGGTCGTCCTTGACGGCTCGACTGGCTAACGTTGCTCTTATGGGAATAAGCTATCCTCTGTGTGTATCGTTCTTGGGTAAAATGCAGGTAGCTAGCTTTGATCCTGTTACGGATTTTGGGTATCAAAACGGTTAAAGATGGATTTATAGATTGACGTTTCTGTTTCCGTTTGCCATTTTACGTTTTCATTTAGAAGATAAAACATCAACTTTGCATTTGTCAATTTATAGTTTCTGGGGACCGTTTTTATATACCATATCAGAAAAAGAAACGTCAAACGGCGATCGGTAACGGAAACGTCAGTCTATAAATTCGGCTTTAAATACTGTTCAAGTTTCAATACAGCTGTAAATTTGTATAGATTTATACGTATTAAGTGTGTTAAAACTTGATTTGTGAGTTTGAGTAGTGCCCTTGATGGTTTAACAGACTTTTTGTTAGTGGTGATTAGTGAAGAAAGCGCCATGTAAAACTTTTTCGGAATGAGTAAAGAACTGTTTTTGACGCTAAGCTCAGTATTTTCATACCTCAATTACACTCCTGATAGTAGGTGCACAGTGAAAGGAGAAGAAATCTTGAATTCCAACCATATTATTTTGATTATACACACGTCTTTTTATTTTAGATGTTAATGGCTCAAAGGGCGCCACCTACAGTATCTTGAACGAATTAAAAACGAAATAACTTTTTTAAGTCACCCTGTACGTAATTTTTAGATAAAATTTCCTACTTTCCAACATATTTTACGTAAAAAAAGGTACATATGATAAAAGTTAATTCAAGCAGTCGTTTTTAGGATATCTAGATTTAAAAGAATTCCTGTATGCCCAGCTTAGAGCTGGGCATACAGGAATGCTAGTAATGGTGTTTCACAATAAGTTGCTTATCTTTTAAAGTGTGAATACTAAGATAGTTTTACAAAGAAAAGTTTAAATAAATCTCTTTTCTAAATGGCTTAACTTTTTAGATACAGAGTAGTAAAAACAACCTTATTAAAAAAAAGTACCACCCTGTTTCTTAAAAGTTAAGCTATTTAGGGCATAGGCAAAATCATTGAAATTGGTTTTTTAAATTCCCGATATCTCAAAAACGGCTGCCTTAAAGAACTTTTATTAATTTTACCTTTTTATGTAAAATATGTTAAAGAATAGGAATTTTTATCTAAAATTCACTTACAGGGTAACTCAAAAAAGTAATTTTGTTTTTAATTTGTGGCAGATTCTGATTTTCCACCTCTTAAAACCTCCCTGTGCCGGGTATTGCGACAATATACCTATTATTATCAAAACTATTTATAAAAAACTAAATTCAGAATAAAATTTTCCCCTTTTGAACTAGAGTAAGTTGGGTTAAAGCGTCATATTTAAGCCTCAGGCATTTTTTCCGCGCCTTTTTGAGACACCCTGTATATCAAATTTTTGACAAAAGGTATGATGATTGTTTACTTATACGGGGGTTTTTGGGGCGCTGATTGAATTTGAAAGAATTTTTAGTCGGCAGAGTTTAGCTCTCGAGATATTCATCATCAAACAAATAGAAAACTAACCTAAATTCAAGGCGCGCTTGTGGCGGCTTCGGTTGTATCGGCGAGCGTCGATCACCGGAGTTAAGCAGTGAAATGCGCGCCCATAATTTGATGGGTGTCCGGCGACAGCGGTGTTTCGAGCAGCGGCACACGGTGTTCTGCTTGGGGATGCGGACCGAGCAACAACCATCCAAGTTATGGAATGAATGGTGTGTGAATGAGAAGGAGTAGGGGTCAAGGTACAATAAGCCTTCAGGCTGCAGTGCACCACCTAGGGGGCGGTCGTCGGACCTGGGTGGGATGACCCCGAAAGGGTGAAAAAAAAAAACCTAAATTCACCATATTCCCCATTCTTTTTGCACCCAATTCTTGAGATTTCTGCTAAATTAGCACGCAATATTTGATTTTCACCTTTAAAAATCAATTTGTATTACCCCTTTTTCCATAAAAATGCAAAGCTTCACTTTCAATCGTAGTAGCCATGGCGCCGCCATTTTTTTTTTGTATGATGTCATTTCATTTTGTGTTTGTAATGTAAATATTATATATCATAATTTGAAATAAAGAAATTTCAGTAAGTAAATAAGGAGCCTTAAAGTAAGAATGATTTGAAAAAGAAGAGGGAATATAGTGAAAATAAGGTAAATTTGCTTTTCAAGTTTGATGATGTATATCTCAAAAACGGAACGTGTAAGACTAAAATTTTTTTCAGATTAATAAATCAGCGCCCCAAAAACTACCGTCTGCCAAAAATCATCAAAATTTGCGTGGTATCCGATATGTAAACAATTGCCGAAGATATTGGCACAATGCTAACAATTTTCTTTTTTTTTAGTGTATAGACGTCTCCATGATGTTCGCAGAAGCAGTCAGGCGTACTCATAATGGAGAAAGTGTGTCGTATCTATTCTCAAACGTTCCCTACTAGTTTTTATTCCTAAATATAAACTACATAACTAGGTCTTAAGAATAAAAATCCATTTTTTATATTATAATTATAACAATAAATTTTTTCGCATTAATTTCTTTGTGCAAAGAAATAGTGAAAATGCAAGGTAGTATTGAGTTTTTATTTTAAATTTTATATCGCCAAAATAAACGAAATTGTAACAAAAGATTTTGCGCCCTTTATAAACTGGTTGCCCGTTTTTAGGTTTTTTACAGTTTAAAAGGTTTCTTGTTTGTACTAACTTTACTTTAAATATGACATAGCCAAATATTAAAGGCCATTTTTCGAGGCTTTAGTTAACTTTTCAGCAATGTTATTAAATGAGATAAGCCTCAACACCAGTGCTGGAGAACTACTGTTATTAGTATTAACACAACAACCTTAAACACAGGATTCCTTCAATAATATTATTAACTTGCAACTTCTGTAACTTTTATTAAATAAAATAATTGGAAACACAACTTTCAAGTAAAAATCTTTCAGAACAACGCAAAATGATAAGTACAAATTTGACCAAAGTAGAGATTTTCGGCACTTCTACCAGTATTAACAATTTATGCCTGTTCTTACCTCTCCTGGGGTCCCAAACATATTATGTCGTCTAAAATCCAGTTTATGCCGTAACTCTTTTCAGTTTACATTGGGCACTTTCAGGAAACTGCAGATATTTGATAATGGGGTGAAGCATATACAGGGTGCCCGCTAATTATTGGTACACAGAAAAACTAAAGATTCCTTAAGTCAAAATATTAAGATTTAACCAAACATACCTATAGCCAAAAGTTGATAATAAGGAAGATATAGGGAGTCAAAGTAAAAATAGTATTTTTAAGTTCTTTTTCCATAATTTTGATATGTTTTATATATTTTAGTGAAACTCGGTATCTAGTGGTTTTTGTGACATAAGCTATTCAGATCTAATAATAATTTATATGTGTATACTAGAGGGGCTAGCTACACTATTTACATTTCTCTAAATCGTCCCAACCTTTTTGTGCTACTTTGTATGTATCATCCAAGTAAACCAGTAAACTCCCTATGCTTTACACACAAAAAGGTATACTTTGTAAGAATGGCTCCGAGCAACCGTTTTCAGGATATTTGCATTTATGTGGTTTAGTGCAACCAAAAGTATATGAAAGAATACATTAAATCATTCGTTTATCATGAGGCAGCTGTAGTTATGAATAATACGCTGTTTTTCAAGGCATATTTTGGTTGCACTAAACCATTTAAATGCAAATATCTTAAAAATGGTTGCTTGGAGTCATTCTTACAAAGTATACATTTTTGTGTATAAAGCATAGGGGAGTTTACTGGTTTACTTAGATGGTACATTCAGAGTAGCACAAAAAAGTTTAATTTAAATGTGATTTTCAATGACGTAAATCGGGACAAGTCAAACAAGATTTTTTAAGGTTTTTCCCCAAAATTTTTTTGAAGAGCAAATAGAAAAAAAAGGTCCTCATTTTCATTGGGGAATTATCATTTATCCCCTAAGGTCCCCACCTCAATGAAAAAACCTGTCTACCACCACAAGTCGGGACTTTTTCTTTCAAAAAAAAACGGGACATCTTCCCAAATCGGCGGAACGCGGGAGAAACCTCCAAAAGCGGGACTGTCTCGCTCGAAATCGAGACGTGTGGTCACTTTAAGCTAGCCCCTAGTTTACACATAAAAATTAATACAAGATCAGAATAGCTCATGTCAAAAAACCTATATGTACCGAGTTTTACTAAAATATTCAAAACATATCAAAAATTATTGAAAAAAAAATCACTTTGACACCATGTATCTTCCTTATTATCAATTTTTGGATATAGGTATGTTTGGTTAAATCTTAATATTTTGACTTAAGAATCTGTGGTTTTTCTGTGTACCATTAATTAGCGGACAACCTGTATATATTTTTTTATCCCCATATTATTTGTATGCCTAACCTCCTTTTGCTACCGGCACTTTGAAAATTGCTGAAGTCTCAGGTATTTGAACAATATTATTCTGATTTCCGATAATTTGAAAAAGCACATATTCTTTATATGCTTCGTTACTAAGTTGTATTACCTAATTGTTATTTATTCACGTAAAATTCACCTTTTATACCCTTAAAACGTCAATTAAAATTAAATTTTCAAAAATAATAGTGTGCCTTATTGCTGTAAATTGGCTCAATGCCCCCAGTAACTCTGGGTTAAAACATGTTCATAAATAACAACGCAAAAATGAAACCTTGCATTCTTTTTATACTAAAAATTCCATAAATAATTTAATAAGTGGTTTACCTATTTCACTAAGTTGATAAACCTTAAGGTATGATTCTGAGCACCGCGGCACGCGACTGATAACCGCCGACGCAAGCGCTAAAACCTTATACTTGTTTGATTTTTGCCTTGTGGAGTTACAAGTAGCAATGCTGGTAATGTGAATGGCTCTGGCTCTTGCGTACGCGGCGGTTAGCCGTCTGTCGCGGTGCTAGGAATCGTACTTTTAATATAAATACAAACCAAGGCAAGAAAAATTTAAAACTGTAAAATACTTTTAGGTATCTATAATTTTCGCGGGAAACAACGACCGTATGGGCAGCTAACGTATCTTAATTTCATTAGTCTGTATTATAAAATCTTTCAGTTAGTATCGTTTAATTTGGCGCTCTTTAATAGCCAGATGTTGAATAAACAAAGGTTATAAAGTATTTTTCACTTTGACAAAAAGGTTTCAGATTAATTTAATAATTTTTATTTAGAAGAGTAGTTTATAGCATGATAAACTAAAGTCCCCATATGTTTCTGTCAAAGTCAAAAAGTCAAAGCCTACTTGTTAACCCTTTTTATTGAACATCTTTTTTTTATCAATTCTTGATGCCATATTGGAAATTAGTTTTTGTTCCGATTATTATTATCAAACATTTACAATATATGTTTTTTTTTTATAGTTTTATAAGTTTGAAAAATAACTTTAGTTGAGATTTTTCCCAGTTTTCTTTAAAATAATAATAAGGTATTGTTTTTTAACAAACATTTTTTATTATGTATAATATGTTAGAATCCTATAAAAATAAATCCACTCTTTTCTTTTAAAATGTGTTTTTATTAGCTTTTCAGTACTTTTCCTCTAAGTATTTTAATTTCATCAACGGGTCGATCATTTTTGTCAGTTTCTACCAATCCTATTCTTTTTATAACTTGCATGCCTAAAATAAAAACAAAATTAAATAACCTTTACTTCAATATAGTCACACATGTTATATACAGGGTTTTTAATTATATTTTGCCACCCACTTTTAACTATAACCAAGAAGGATATAAAAGTTTTAAGCTTTTTCATTTTTTATCTTTTGAGCTATGGATGGTGGAGGGAAGGATACCCATCTGAATGTTTTAAAAAGTGTCCGTCGAAAGGTGCAACTTAAGGTGGCGCCACAGTAGCCAGAAGGAGATTGTTTAACCAATGAGCATGAATTATTAGGAGTGAGATACAAAATGAAAAAGGACAGATAGATACAAAATAAAAAAGGAAAGAAATACAAAAGTCTCTCCACTGGCTACTGTGGAGCCATCCCAATTTGCTACATTCCGATTGCCACCTTTTTTCAACTTGTCCCGCCATGAAAGATGGTTATCCTCCCTCCACAATCCATATTTTGAGCATAAAAAAAAGAAACAAATGAACCAGAGACAAGAACGAGACGAGCAACTAAATGTAAATAAATTATCCGAGAGAGAGATAGTTGCTGGGCCTTCCTTGTCTGTCTTCAAGGAAGGAAAACGCAGATGGCGCGTGAGTCGACTTTATCGTTTGCCCGCCAAATTCAAATTATATAGCTGTGCTATTTTTGCCCTTAATGTTAGGTACTTGTTTTTGTTTCCTATTAATATAAAATATTGGGGTTTAGTTCAATAATTACACACACCTAATTAAAAATGTCATTTATTTGGTTTTTATAAAGATTTTTTCTTACAGATAACCATGTCAATATTACCTAAATTATCTGTTGAAAAGCACAAATTTAATATATACACTGTGATCACTAATAAAAGTCAATATTCAAAGTCCAATTAAAGGTAAAAAACCACGAAACACACAATAAATCACAGAAAATGTAAACAAACTGTCCAAACAAATCGGCCATTGAAAAATATCAAACACAAATATCGAATAACATTTCGGCGTGACTGCCTGCGGCAACGTTGTCAAGTTAAAAATATTCGATTCATGGTATATTTTCTTCTCTAATTAGATGTGAGCCAAAAAGGACATTAAAGTTTACATGCAGAAATTGTAAACAACTTGGCAACCAGGGCAAAGCGATGATTGCTCCATCTACGATAGCCTGCCATGATGAAAGACAAAGACATATTTATTGGAACTTGCGTTAAACCAGAAAGAGATAAATACAATGGACAAATTAGTTAGGGACCAGTTACTCGTCTCATTTCTTGTCTCTGAATGAACATCAAAAACTTAAGAAAAATGAAAATGTAAACTTTTAAATGAAAACCCTGTATATTATGTCATCATTAAAAAGGTCTTTTAAAAAGCTTGTAAAAATATATATCTATCTTAATTAGTTTTTGAATATGACCACTTAAATCTCAAAAATAAAATATATATTTCCATTATACCTACCTATTGCACTAAGCTGAGAGTGTATATACGAGATTCAGATTTAAATGGCCATATTTCAGAAACTATTAAAAATAGATATATTAAATATGGTATTTTGTAAAGCTTTTTAAAGATCTTTTTATTATAGCGACATAATATACAGGGTGTCCCATTTGAAAAAAAGTTAATCTCTTCATTTTCTTGATATTTTGATGTCCATTTGTTTCTTTTTATGCTCAAAAGATAATAGATAGAAAAGTATGAAACTTTTATACAGGACGTTTTTTCTATTCTTGAATATAGTGAAAAGTAGGTGGCAAAATATAAAATGAAAACCCTGTACATAAAAACTAATTTAAATAATGAATCTTAATTTTTTCATTCATATACCTGAATGTATCCTTCCAAAAATGGCATGTTTTCCATCTAACCACTGTGTAGGCGCTAATGTAATAAAAAATTGACTTCCATTTGTATCGGGCCCAGAATTCGCCATTGATAGAATACCAGCTCCACTGTGTTTTAATTCTGGATGTATTTCATCTTTGAATGTTGAACCGTATATGGACATACCACCTTTCCCTGTTCCTACAATAAATATACTACAGTGATATTTAAGATTAATTTTAAGTGTTCAAAAATTACCTGTAGGATCTCCTCCTTGAATCATAAAATCTCTGATAATTCTGTGAAAGATTGTGTTGTTATAGTAGCCTCTTCTTGCCAGTTCTGCAAAGTTCCGACATGTAGTTGGTGCATGTTTCCAGTAGAGTTCCACAACAAATTCGCCCATTCTATAACACAAGTATTAACAGTTTTTGTATAGAATTTTACAGAGTAAAGGGCTACTTATAGGGATGATTGGAGTAAATGCTTTTTCATATTCGAATTAAAAACTTACGTGGTTTCAAACTGAACAAAAGGGGCTGCCACATCTTGTCAGGGATCCCGGACTGGTTCATTCCTTGTGTGGCCAACATTTTTATTTAAAATTAAAGAAAGAAAAATCGAAAACTTGATGCAAAGCCGGTTAAAACTTTTTAATTAATAAACACAAATGTAAGGTTATGTTATAATAATGAAACCAAAAATATTTTCCTTTTTAATTGGCAATAGTCTCGTAGCAACGGCAATGTTACTGCTTAATTGGTCGTCTCGACGGACATGTAAGATATTTTTATATGTCCGTCACATTTTGCTCTTTAAAAAGATTTAAGCGCCTGAGCCTGCTTTGGAAACTCGAACTAGTTTATTTTAACTTTGTTCTTTTTACTAGCAAATATAAAAACATTGGGACAGTAATCCGAAAGATATCCGGCCATCAATTCAATCGCAACCTGGTTCCCGATCGAAAGAGCCTTCGAACTACCAAGTCCAAAGGACAAATAACAGCTGTTCGAATGTCAGACGTGTCAAAATCCAATTTGTTATTGACTGATAAGTTGGCAAATTTGCATAAAATCTTCAAGATCAGTGGATTTAAATTATGGATGTTTAATAATGTTAGTGGCGAATTAGTGGTTTAAACAATGTTTGGTCAGGGGGACCACATCTCTCTAAACTTGTCACAAGAATATTTATTTGATAGAAAAAACCTTTTAAACTACGTAGGGTATGTATTATTTTGCCCTTTTTTCTGGGTATTTTTGCAAAAGGTTGTTTAAAAACTATGTGGACTTAAATTATTCTTCAAACTTATTCTAGTTTTTCGTGTGTAGAACCACAATATTAGTAGTAATTAATTGAAGCAATTAGAGATACGCAAGTTATAAGTTCTAGGAAATTATTTAACCTATGGACCTGGGTTAATTTTTAATGAGATAAGATCATATATCCTTTTTTTTAATGGAAATAATATATTTTCCAAACAATGCAATTTTAAACAAACAAAAATGCGTCAGAGAAATTATGAGAATAGATATTATAAATAAAAATTAGTACCTCCTATAACTGTGCTCTTTATAGACATGGAGGGAATAGAAACTGTAGAAATTAAACTAACAAATGTAAATATAAATCGCATTTACATTATATACGAAGAAAATTTTCTTTTATACATCTAAAAACTATGTTTTTGAGGGTGTGTGTATTTCTGCTTCCAGATACAGGGTGTAATGTAAATGATGGCTGAAAATACAGGGTATGATTTCTTAGCTTATTTTAGGAAGAAAAGTTTGTATGAATATATGTCCTAAACGTCTTAACTTTTTGAGATACAGGGTGTTAAAATTTTCAAAATACACTATTTTAGTAAAAAGTATTATACTGGATATAAACCTTATTTCAGTGTGGCATACTGTTTTTTTGTTGGAAATTTTCCTTCATTTGCCTCTCGAGACGCCACTGGACTTACTAAATGTAATTAAGTTAGTGATAAATCACCCCTTAATGTCATTAATAATATTGCCAAATTAAAACAAAATTGGTTAAAGGATAGTTAGGATATCTAAAAAAATAGATATTTTTTTTTGAAATTTTAACACTCTGTATTTCAAAAGTTAAGAGGTTTAGGACATATGTTTATATGAACTTTTCTTTCTAAAATAAGCTAAGGAATCATACCCTGTATTTTTAGCCCTCAATTAAATTATACCCTGTATATTGTCACTTTTGTCTTTATTAATATAAACTTTTTTTCCCTTACAGCAATGGAACCAACTTTCAAAATGCCAAAAAAGTGTGATATATATGTTCTCTTTGATTTTTATAATAACTTTGTTTTACTTGGTCTCAGTGGAACCAAAGGGGGCTATTATAACAGTTAATAATCCTATCAAAAGCAATGAAAAAAGCACTTTGGGAAATATAAGAAATGATCCTAGGGACGTGGTGGAAAATGGAGTGGAAGCCAACAATGATAATCAAGTGTTAGAAGATCCTGAAGGTGCTCAAGTCAATAATAAAGTTGATAGTGAGCAAGTGGCAGAACCTCCAAAGAATATTATAACTTTTCCAGGTATGTAGTTTATAGGTAGTGCTATGGTATTTTGGAGAATTTACTTTTTATTTTTATTTGATGTAGAAGCCACTACCTCTCGTCAGAAGGCAGTTAAAAAAGCGTTTCAACATGCGTGGAAAGGCTATAAAAAAGTTCGCTTGGGGCCATGATCATCTCAAACCAATATCAGAAGGATACCAAGACTGGTTTGGACTCGGGCTCACCATAGTTGATTCTTTAGACACAATGTATATTATGGGATTAAAAGAAGGTGATAAACTTAGTTATGGTTATTAGAGAATTATTGCACAGTGAAATAAGGCCAGGCATTAATAATACCGACCTTATTTTGACATCTGAGCTTGCGCAGATGCATGGTAGGATAAGGACTCCCCTAATAAGTATAGTGCCCGGCTTTATTTGTGTCGGTTTTAGGTCGTGCCTTATTTTGACCTTATTTTAACTTCGGAACTGTTTGTCGAACGGAACGGCCGATCACAAAATCAATAAGTTTTTAGAAGTAAAAATACTTTAAACCTTGCTTTTTCAAATGTATTTCTATAATTGTGTTATAAAATAACCGTACAACACAAAAACAATAAAGAAAAACTACTAAAATTTTTCCCCTTTTTTAGGTTAATGGTACTGTCAACATGATTTGCAATAACTCTAAATTATGGGTACAAGCACTATATAAATAAGGCCGGTATTAATAATACCCGAGCTTAATAAGGCAACTTGCAATAATTCTCCATTGATTGGTTGTAGGATTTATTTTACAGTGTTTTTATGCTTTTAGAGTATGCTGAAGGGAGAAATTGGGTTGAAAAACACTTAAATTTTGATGTTAATAGAGATGTTAACTTATTTGAGGTCACTATAAGAATACTGGGGGACTTTTAAGTATTTACCACTTTACTAAGGACGACATGTACTTAAAAAAGCTGTAAGTAATTTTATCTTTTGTTTTTCACTCTACAGGGTGTCTCTAAAAGGTTTTAACCCACAATAACTTACTCCAAAAGTGGATGATTTCAGAGATACAGGGTGTTAAAAACTTTATTCTTTTTATAGTTTTTTTAAAATAATTTTGTTAATAATAGGTGCATTTTCACACTATTTGGCTAGGGCATGTTTTCTAGGTGAGAAATTGGAATCCACTGTCAATTTTTAGTGTAATGTTTAGGGGCGCCACCTGCGGTATTTTCATTAAATTAAAAGCGAAATAACTTTTTTAAGCCACTCTGTATTAGATAAAAATTCTTATTTTTCAACATATTTTACATAAAAAAAGGTTTACTTGGTAACCGTTTTTAGGATATATGAATTTAAAAAATACTTCCTGAATGGCCAGTAGGGTTGCTAGATGTGCAGCAGAAAAAAATGGGACATAAAAAAACATTAATTTATTTTAAAATTCGGTAAAAGAACAATTTTTACAAATATAAAAAATTCTCAAAGTCAGTGGCCTTTCCAGGGGTACCTAAGCAAAGATTTCTGACAAAAACATGTACGCCACTGACTTTAAACACGTTTGTTATTATATTTAAACTAAGCAACTAAAATACAGCTCTTTAGCCTCTTTTTTCATCCCCATAACTTTTTGAGAATAAAAAAAAATTACTTAACTGCATACCGCTGGACTGGATACTGAAAGTAATAATTATATAAAATTAACAACAAACACTAAATTAAATACCATTATTATATTTAAACTAATAAATTATACTATCGATTTAATTTTTACTAAGAAATATTTGTTGAGGTTCCGCTCAAGATGCTGGATTGGGTAACTTTAATTAACTTTTAAATATCTAAATAATGTAAATAAGCTTTTTAAATCCACAAGTAAAAGTGAAAAATTTCATTAAAATCAGATAAGGGGTTATTTAAGATATACAGGGTGTTCGGAAAATGCGTTAGGAAATTTTAAGTGGTCATTCTGCAATGTAAAAATAATGTTAGTAAGTCCTTTGACAAAATCTCGAAATCTCCCTGGTTACCAAGTTATAGGGCTTAAAAGTTCAATTTTCATTTTTGTTTTTCGCCATATTGCATTTATTTTTTATCCAATCAAGTTGACATTTGGTCAAACAAATCAAGCTTTGCAGATTCGAAAATTTGAAGATAAAATTACTTTTTTTTATACCACCAAAGGGCCTTTTACCTGAAACTTATAATTTATTTGTATCATAACTTTTTTATTTTGACAGATATCGCAAAGTTGGGGGCGTCATTTTATAGACAATTGAGAAATTAAAAAATAAGGTACTCTGTTAAAGTCGATAAACCCAACCGTTTAGGCACCAATCGACATCAAAGTTTTCATCAATTTCAATCAAATTACCTTAATACATACAGGGTGTCCAGTAACTCAACCGACAAACTTTACGGGGCGAATCTAAAACAAAATATAAGAAAAAACCTTATGAACATATGTCCTAAGCCTCTTAGTTTTTAAACTACAGGGTGTTAAAAATTAAAAAAATGTTTTTTTTTAATATTTAAGGCATCTTAGTTCAAAAACTAAGACGTTTAGGACATATGTTTATATGAAGGTTTTTTTCTTATTTTTCATTAGTAGAATCGCCCCGTAAAGTTTGTCGGTTGGTTACGGGACACCCTGTATGTATGTAGGTAATATGATTGAAATTGATGAAAACTTTGATGTCTATTGGTGCCTAAACGGTGAGGTTTATCGACTTTAATAAAGAATACCTTATTTTTTAAGTTCTCAGTTGTCTATAAAATGACGCCTCAAATTTGCGATATCTGTCAAAAGTAAAAAGTTATGATGCAAATAAATTTTAAGTTTTAGGTAAAGTGCTCCGCTGGCGGTATAAAAAAGTACTTTTATCTGTAACTTTTAGAATCTGCAAAGCTTGATTTGTGTGCTAAGTGTCAACTAGATTGGTTAACAAATAAATGCAATATGGCGAAAAACAAAAATAAAAATTGAACTTTTAACCTCTGTAACTTGGCAACCAAGGAGATTTCTGACATTTTAGTCAAAGGACTTACTAACATTATTTTCATTACAGAATGAGCCCCTTAAAATTTCCTTAACGCATTTTCCGGAACACCCTATATATACAAACACGATTTTTTTAAGGTTAGCACCCTGTACCTGGAGGCTACAATGCATTGCCGGGTTTATGTTTATAATTATAAATATTTCATTATGATTTTCAATACAGAATCTGTTTTTAAATTTTCTAAACAACATTCTGTAACAGTCTGTAAAGACAGACGATTTCATTTGTCTGTCCTAAATATTTCTCATTTTCAATTTAATATTAAACTATCTTGTGAAGTCTTCATTTGTATACTGTAATTATTTTATATGTTTACAGAGATGGGTTAGTCCGTGTGGTGTTGCACTATAAACAAATAATATATTTCTTAAATTATGGCTTTTTTTTTATCCAAGTCCCACGAAAAGCCGGACATTCTGTTGTCCGGTTTGCCAAGATTTTTCCGACCGGACAGACATCAGAAAAACCGGACTGTCCGGTCGAAAACCGGACATCTGGCAACCCTAATGGCCAGGTTTAAGCCAAGGTTAGTTTATATTTATAAGGTTGCGACATATCCTCAACTTTTAGGCGGTTCGAGGTCGGGGACGCAAGGAAGGGCACTCCACGGAGAAAGTTGGCAAGACTGTGTAAAATCAAAGCTGATGATCAATCCAGTGGCGTCTAGAATTTGCGCATTTCATTTTGCATTGTTTTGGTAGTGATATTTGTTGAAAGATGTAATTCCAAATGTTTTTTATTTAAAGTAAAAGAATTTACAACTTAATAATAATTAAAAACTGTTGTGTAAACGGTTGTTCTACTAATACAATAAACTGTATATCTCCGGCACTGAACAACATGGCCGAAAAATGGGAGATGTGACGTCATAACACGTCAAAGCAATATGGCTGAATGTCGTGACCTTATATAGACCGACTTTGGTTTGAGCTATACAGGGTGTTTCAAAATAAGTTGGTAATGTTAGAGAATGTGAATCCTTCGGTTATTTTAAGAAAAAAATTTCACAAACCTATGTCCCTAAATGGCTTAACTTTTGAGATGCGGGTGAGAAAGTGGAAAAATAAGCTTTTTTGCGCTCTGCCATATCTCAAAAAGTAAACCATTTAGGACATGGGTTTATTTGAATATTTTTTTAAATCACCTAAGGATCCTTGCTTAAAAGATTAGCATCTAACCCTGAAACACCCTCTATTGCTTAGACTCTGGCCACACAGGAAGTGATTTTTTAAAATCCAGATATCTTAAATCTATGTTAAATTGGCTGCTTAAATTAACTTTTACCAAGTATACCTTTTTATGTAAAATATGTTTGAATTTTTATTTTAAAAGGTACATACAAAGAGGTTTAAAAACTATTTTGTATTAAAATTATCGCAGGTGGCGCCCTCTAGAATAATTAATAAAAAATTGATATAAGATTCTTTATTTCTCACATTCTCAAACTCCTCTAACCAAATATTTTGACAATAAAAATAGTGGCAATAAAAATTGTGACAATATAAATATTTTTAAATAACTAAAACTGAAATACATTTTTAACACCTCAGAGCTCCGGATTCATGCACTTTTGACTCAAGGTAAGTTGGGTTAGATCGTAATATTATTGCCTCAGAAATTTGTATTTGCATTATTCCACACCTTTAGAGACTCCTGGCATACGAGAGTGATTCAAAAATCGATCACAAAAACTTAGGGGGTGATTCTACTTGACAAATTAAGGGTAGAGCTTCATATAATTTTTTTAAAATGTCATTCGTTTTCGAGTTACAAGCCGTCAAAGTTCAATTTTTATTTTGGTTTTTTCGCCATATTGCATTTATTTTTTAACCAATCCAGTTGATATTTGGCACACAAATCGAGCTTTGCAGATTCCAAAATTTTAAGACAAAAGAACTTTTTTTTAAGAGGGCCTTTACCTAAAACTTAAAATTTATTTACATCATAACTTTTTATTTTGACAGATATCGCAAAGCTGGTGGCGCCATTTTATAGACAATCAAAAACTTAAAAATAAGGTACTCTTTATTAAAGTCGATAAACCTCACCGTTTAGGCACCAATCGACATCAAAGTTTTCATCAATTTCAATCAAATTACCTACATACATACAGGGTGTCCAGTAACTCAACCGATAAACTTTTAAAAATACATTTTTTAACACCGCGTAGTTCAAAAACTAAGACGTTTAGGACATATGTTTATATGAAGTTTTTTTCTGTATTTTCTGTTGTAGTTTGGTTAAGTTTGTCGGTTGAGTTACTGGACACCCTGTATGTATGTAGGTAATTTGATTGAAATTGATGAAAACTTTGATGTCTATGGGTGCCTAAACGGTGAGGTTTATCGACTTTAATAAAGAGTACCTTATTTTTACCTTATTTTTTAAGTTTTTGATTGTCTATAAAATGGCGCCCCCAGCTTTCCGATATCTGTCAAAATAAAAGTTATGATGTAAATAAATTTTAAGTTTTAGGTAAACTGCCCTCTAGCGGTATTTAAACAAAGTACTTTTTTCTTAAAATTTTAGAATCTGCAAAGCTCGATTTGTGTGCCAAATATCAACTGGATTGGTTAAAAATAAATGCAATATGGCGAAAAGACCCAAATAAAAATTGAACTTAGACGGCTTGTAACCCGAAAACGAATGACATTTTGAATAAAAATATATATGAAGCACTACCCTTATTTTATCAAGTAGAATCACCCCCTATAAGTTTCGTGATCGATTTTTGAATCACCCTGTACACTACTCACGCACGCTAGAACATCCTTTAAATGAATTTTCTGACAGATTTGAGCAGATCGTCTATTACCTCGCTTTAATAGTGATTCTGGGATACCATATTCCGATGTGAACCTTTACCAGAAAGGCGCATGCACCAAAGTGGTCCCCTGACAGTAGTACATCCGAAGTAACCACCATACAATTGGAATTTAGATATTTAAGTTGGTTGACTGATGATCCAAAGTATGAGGTTTGTACCTTAGAAATTTTTTGACATTTTTATTAAGAGTGGGTCTTTTCATCTTTGGTTAAAGCTAGTTAGGTATAGTAAGAACATTTTAAAAAGCGCAAATTCGGTAGCCCTATGAAAATAATATCAAAAAGATGAAAAGGCCGCCTGCAATCGGACTATTTTATACAAAAGGCGCCATATCTTTACAGCGACGCGCCGATACACTATGGGATAGAAATCCATTATTTTGGCCAAAAGCAACTTTGAAATTTTAATGGCTCATGCTGTGTATTTCAAAGCAGATACTTCAAACTACATGTACGCAAATTATAAAAGGATATGACGACTTCTATTGGGGTAATAAGAAACTTGAAAATGTATTTTAAGTAAAACATAAATATACAACATTTAATCTACTTAGTTTATTATTAGCCTTGTTTACTAAAAAAAGTAAAAGAGTTTAAATAATAAGAGCTATTGTTGTGTTTCTGATGCAGTCTCGCGAAGTCTCGCTACTTTTGTCAAAGATTTTTTTACCTTTTTTTTAATCAGTTTTTGTACTTACAATTGCCTTCCTACTTTTTGCTACTTCTGAGTGTAAGGACAGATACAAGATATTTTTATAATTTACAAGGTTTTCCATTTAAAAATTTAATATGTTTTCTCCTACACTGTATATCATAAAAGATAAAAGCATTCTTGATGAAAGATATGGATTCTACAGAATCTACCCAACAAAACAGTGTTTTTTATTTATTTTATATGTTAAAAAATAAAAAAGTTTGGAAGATGTATCTATTACACTTCTAAGAATAATTTAAAATTATTTTTCAGATTGATGGTCATATTTCCGAAACTAATTGAGATAGACACATCAAAAATATTTTTTTGGTGGTGATATAATATTTAGGGTATTCCATTTAAAAAATCATACCTATTGTCGTAACCCTGTATATCATATGAGATAATAATCATCGGATTACTGATTAGAATACTACCGAATTAACCAAACATGCTGACATTTTAGTTTATTTTGTACAATACAAAATAATAATGTTAAGGGGGTGTAAATTTATAATAACATATAATAAGTTTTAGGTTTCCAAAAAGCATTTGTAATAATTTATAATATTTTTCCAGTAAAAAGCACCTCATTTTAAGTTAGATTGGTAACTTTCGGAATTTTGACCAAAAATTAATTTCTGTCCCATAGTGCGATGACCAGCAGCATCAACCGGCATATCATAAAAGAAAATAGCAAAGGCGGCCGCGAAGACAAGCATGCGGATTTATTTGATTTAAACATTTTTGTGATTTTTTTCTTATCAAAGAGCACCGAATTTTACATTTTAAACTGTTCTTCTATAACCAGGACTTAACTGGAGGTTGAAAATTGTTGTCTTAGATGTTTTTTTCTAGAATGCTGCAAGCCAAAGTTTCTCTAGATAGTACATAGGTTAGAAAAAATGGATGGTTTGGTTCCTATCTTTATTAATGCTAACACCGGCCGAGTTCAGGGCTTATGCCACTATAACATTAGGTGCTCGTGGTGACAGCTACTATGAGTACCTCTTGAAACAATGGATTCAGTCAGGGAAAACTAAAACTTTGGAATAGTAAGTTAGCATTTAAATCTGTGGAAATTTGCTTTTTCTATTAGGACAGGAAATGAAGTATTTCATCCTGGCAATTTTTAAGTCCTGCATGGATCTACTTGCAATTTTAACGGAAGATAAGAAATAGCCCAAGGTACAAAACTATATCTGATCCGAAGGGCAGCCAAAACCCTGGGGGTGGTTGCCACCCTCCTAGGGGTGGATTTTTATTACATTTTAACAACAGGAATCGATTGAAAAAGTGATTCTAAGCAAAAATATTCCTTACATTTTTTCGTAAAACTAATACTTTTCAAGTTATTTGCTATTGAACGTAATCATTTTTCGACGAAAAAACGGCGTTTTTAATGGGGTTTTCGCGAATAACTCGAAAATTATGCATTTTAGTAAAAAACTGTAGAAAGCAAAATTTGTAGGTTTTAAAAAGACAAACAAAATTGTTTTATTGTATTTTTCTACGACCAATACGAACAAAGATATGGCGTGTTAATGGTTAGATTTTTCCTTAAATGTAAAATTTGCTAGATTTAAAGTAAACTAACGGGAAAATGCTGCATATTTTAAAGAAAACTCATAAGATCTTTTTTGAAGTACCTAATGGGACCTTTCTTTTTAAAAAGAAGAAGTTTCTAGCATAAAAATTGAGTGAGTTATAATAAAAATTAGTTGAGTATCTTATTTTTTCTACGAAAAATCAATTAAGACAAGTCCCTAACTACCCCCTAATTAAAATTGACTTTTACCCTTTTGCAGTTCTCTTTATACATGTATTAATAATACATCCAAGAAGTTTGACCAATTTTAAATGCTTAATTTCAGGAAAATTTAAGCTTAAAGTGAAAAGAGAATATTTACAATTTCATATTTATCACCCTTTTTTTCTAAATAACTCCGAAAATACTGAAGATAAGAAAAAATATTAATTTTTAAATTGCAGGTTTTTTAATGACTAAGATTTTTCTGTGTGTGGGTTTTCTGTACAGTGCACATTTGGCGAGATGTAGTCGTTTAAAACCCGCTATTTACGAACGAGCACCACCTTTATCGAGCCCTTTAAACTCACCCCATTTCAAAACCAAGGAAACTTAAGGAATTATACTTACAGAGCCTCGTAGCTTTTAAAAACCCTACAAAAAACTTTCTAAAACAACTTTCTATCATTAAAAATAAAGAAAGATACGTTAAAACAACCAATACAATTTTTCTTCGAAAAATTCGAATAGGCCAGTTTGGAGCATAAAAATCTACATAATATTTTTGAAATTAGGCATTTTAAATTGGTTAAACTTCTTGGACGTATTATTAATATAGGTATTAAGAAAATTGCAAATGTTTAAAGGTCAGCTTTAATTAGAGGGTAGTTAGGGGCAAGGTTAGTTTATATTTATAAGGTTGCGACATATCCTCAACTTTTAGGCGGTTCGAGGTCGGGGACGCAAGGAAGGGCACTCCGACGGAGAAAAGTTGGCAAGACTGGGTAAAATCAAAGCTGATGATCAATCCAGTGGCGTCTAGAATTTGCGCATTTCATTTTGCATTGTTTTGGTAGTGATATTTGTTGAAAGATGTAATTCCAAATGTTTTTTATTTAAAGTAAAAGAATTTACAACTTAATAATAATTAAAAACTGTTGTATAAACGGTTGTTCTACTAATACAATAAACTGTATATCTCCGGCACTGAACAACATGGCCGAAAAAATGGGAGATGTGACGTCATAACACGTCAAAGCAATATGGCCGAATGTCGTGACCTTATATAGACCGACTTTGGTTAGGGGCTTGTTTTATTGATTTTTCGTAGAAACAATTAGTTACTGACCTTATTTTTATCATAACTCACTCAACTTTTAGGCTATTTTTTTTTTTGTTAAGAAAAGTCTGATTATGTACTTTAAGAAGGTTTATTAAAATATTCTAGAAAAATGCAGCATTTTCCCGTTATTTGACTTTGAATCTATTAAATTTTGCTTTTGACGAAAACAATTAACACCTTTATACCTCAGTTTGTATTGGTCGTAAAAAAATATAACTAAATATTTTTGTTTGTCTTTTTAAAACTTACAATTTTAGCTTACTACAGTTTTTTCATAAAATTGTTACTTTCAATTGCAAATACCTTGCAAATATTAGTGTTATGAAAACAATATATAAACATTTGTTGCTAAGAATTACTTTTTAAATTGATTTCAGTGATTAAAATTCAATAAAAAATTCAGCCCCTAGAGGGGGTTTTGATCCTTGGGCTAGTCCCTACGTTCTGTTAAAGTTTTGAGTCAATCCATGCAGGGCCAAAGAATTGCCAGGTTTTAACTTTTTTAGAGGTTCTTTTCCTGTATTATATGTTCTGTTTTTAGCCTGAAAAACGATTATATAGAAAGTATACAAGGTGTCGAAAAACACTTGGAAAAAGGACTGTCCCCAATGGATTTCTGTTCCTAGGGAGTTATTAGGAGGGGCCAAAGACTTTAAACCAAAGATGGACCATTTGACCTGTTATCTGCCGGGAACTTTAGCTTTAGGTTTGTTTTTTAGATCTTTATATTGATTTTCTATTAAAAAAATAGCAAGTTTATTAGTTTGGTGGAGATATATAGATGACATTTTTTCTATATACCAACATGACAAGCACTGTTTAAATAATTTTTTAACACACATTAATACACAAGAACCAACTATTAAGTTTACTTTAGAAAAGAAAACAACTCACAACTACCATTTCTTGACATTTTATTAAAAAAGATTTAAACAATTTTGAAACAAAAATCTACAGAAAGCCTACACATACAAACAGATACTTAAATTTTAACTCAAATCACCCAATAAAGGTTCAAAAGGGAGTTGTAAAAAGTCTATTTGGTAGAATTAAAGTCATTTGATCTAATCAAAATATAAATATTGAAAAAGATTATTTAAAAAATATTTTAATTCAAAATAATTATCCTCTTGATTTTATAAATAATTGTTTCATTGAATTTGAAACTCCAGTTATAAGACAAAATCAAAATAGACCTATTACAAATTTATTTTTACCATACATTCCTGGACTATCAAATAAAATTCAACGAATAGGACATAAATTTAATATTCGCACAATCTTTAAAACACAAAACATTATCAGATCTCAATTAACAAAAACAAAACCATACAACTTAAATGAAAATACAAAAAATGTCATTCATAAAATACCTTGCGAATGCAATAAGTTTTATATAGGTAAACCTTGTAGACCATTAGCCAAACGCATAAAAGAACACAGATCATACATTAAAAACACAGAATTTCATAAATCAAAAATCTGCCAACACGTATTTGATAACAATCATAGAATAAACTGGGATGCTTCGAGCATTTTAGCAAAGGAAACTTGTTCTAAAAACGCAAAATCAAAGAAAGTGCGGATATATTATTAAATAAAGATAATTGTGTAGCATCAATTTCAGTTAATTTAAATAACACTTGGCTGCCTTTGCTTGATACTGAAGTATCTTCAGGAAGACTAAAAATTAACTAACTATTCACCTTTTTATAATATAAACAATAAATACACCAGCAACCAGTTATCTATGTCACTATGACACTATAACCAAACAAACATATTTAACATTTAATGTCAAAGAGATTTCAGAATATCCTAAAAACAGATAAAAATTTTAAAATTTAAAACGTTAATATTAGTTAATTTTTATTTTTATGATTTGTATTCAATTTATCTTGACACGTCGATTTCTTAATTATCTTTTTACTCTTTTATTTTTTTTTGGTTTTTTAGTACTTTTAATTTAATTTTTTGGCGTGTTCAAATAATGCACAGTAGCAAATTTAGGAGGCGATTTCTCCTTGAACAATAATAGTTATTTATTAGATAAGTGAGTTATATTACATATAAGTCACGCAAAGAAAAGGACTAACTCTCGAGCCCGAAGGGCGAGAGAGGTATTTCTTAAGTGACTTATATGTAATAACTCACGTGTCTAATACAAAATTTTATCCAACACTTTCGTATAAATCGTTTTTAATATCGAAAATAATTTGAAAACGTCATCCATTATTTGTTACTTGTCATTGTCAACACCAGCAACAAAATTTTGTATTGTCTATAATTCACTAGTGAGCTAAAGGGTACTTTAGCTCACTAGTGACTTATAGTACACTTTATATCCTCAAAATCTGATCAATTATGTAGATATTATATGTAAGTGTTGGATAAATATTTTTTATCCAACACTTACATATAATATCTACATAATTGATCAGATTTTGAGGATATAAAGTGTACTATAAGTCACTAGTGAGCTAAAGTACCCTTTAGCTCACTAGTGAATATAATTCTTTATTACTTCCAACATTTCAAAAATACAAAATTTTGTTGCTGGTGTTGACAATGACAAGTAACAAATAATGGATGACGTTTTCAAATTATTTTCGATATTAAAAACGATTTATACGAAAGTGTTGGATAAAATTTTGTATTAGACACGTGAGTTATTACATATAAGTCACTTAAGAAAATTACCTCTCGCCCTTCGGGCTCGAGGAGTTAAACTTTTCTTGCGTGACTTATATGTAATATAACTCACTTATCTAATAAATAACTATTAATGCATAGTTTCTAAGATACAGGGTGATAAAAAAGATTTTTGTAATTGCCCTAAATACCCTGTAGCCGATTTTTTTGAAATTTGTTGGTGAAATAATAATAAAATTAAAATTGTTAGCTCCAATGGTGTCCCAGGGGACACTTTGTTGAAAATAATTGTGAAAAAAATATGTCACTGACTCCTTTGTTTTGAGAAAAAAATCTCTTAATTTCATATCTCTGGGTCACACAAAAAAACATAGGGAAAATTCTTCGGTAACTGTCCCGAAAGTTGCGGCTCCAATTTTGACAAATTTTGGTATACTGGGCTTATTTGAGGCGCTCATCACGAATCTGAACAAATTTTTAGTCGGAAACGTTTCATTTTTGAGATATACAGGGTAATTCCTAAGCTATACGCATAAATTATTGCTAAGGAGTAAGGGTTTTGTAACTGCAACACCATTTTTGACAAAATGTTTAAAAACTACATATAAAACATTGTGGTAAACTTGTCCGACAAAAAAGTGATGCGTTCGCCCAGTCCGACACCCGAAACATGTCATAATTGACAGGCGGGGTTAAAGCACCACATCCATATATGGCGGTATGAATATTCGGAGTAGATTCGTCAAAAGAAACCCCTATGTCTATTTCATTGCTGGTCCAGGCACTACTAAATGGCACACAATACTGTATTTAGACTTTTCAAAAATCTGATTTTCTTTTTTATTTATTTTGCACTTTTTTAAATTAAATTGCAAAGGTAAATAAAAATAAAAAAAAATGATGACCACTGTGTTTAAAATGATTGAAAGTAAAGCTATGCAGTTTAATGGAAAAAAGGTGTAAAATAAATAACAATACAGGTTTTTTAAATGGTATAAATTGAATATTAGGTTCTAATTTAGCTTTAAGTTAAGAAATTGTTTGAAAAAAAAGGGGAATATAGTGAAAATAAGGTTAGTTTTTCTGTTTGCTTTGCTTTCTTTGTTGTTGGTCCCGTCGCAAGACGATTAACCAGCTCTCCTCCTTCTGGACTATGCTTTCCAGGGCTTCGTACGTGGAAAATCTTAATGATCGAGCTTTCCGCTTCCAGAAATTCCGATTCAAATGTTTATTTTTGTTTGAAACAAAATAATATTCAATTGAATGCATAAATTGTAGCTGTCAATCCGAAAAACTGCTACTGGTATCGTGCATAACCTTTACTGTCACTTGCTGACGCTTCCAGTAGAGGGCGCCACCGTCCTCGGCCGTTACGAAAACACGTGCCACCCGCTAATCTAAAAACATCAGGTTTTTTAGGAATCTTCACTCACAGCGCTTAGTTGCAGAAGAAAGATGCTATCAATTTAGCGTGAGTTTTTTCTCGATCTCCAAAAGCACAGAAACGCCCGTACAACTTCTTCAGCTGCCTACCCGGGAAGGATATGTAGCCGCCTACAAAACGTGACTGCACAATTTGAAGATCGCGGAGAGACTGGTTTTTTTTTTAGTTTCACGATATACAGGGTAGCCCACCATATTCGACACGGTCTGTAGCTGGATAACCATGGGGTTTTTAAAAAAGTAAATACTGGAACATATACAGGTCGGATAAGACCACAGTATAAAATTATTTTAGTCTATACAGGGTGTCTCAAAAAACTGTGACGTATCAAAGTTATATTTTTTAAATGGAACACCCTATATTTTATGACGGTTTTAGATTCTACTTTAAAAAATAACTTAAATTTGTTTATAGTACTAAGTGTCTAATTTTATTCGTTTTTGTGATATTTAATTTTTTGAAAAATGCAGAGGTAAAATTAAATTGATTTTACTTTAACACTTTTAACACTTTAAATTTAAAATGTGTAACAAGATTAGAAAAAGTCTGCCATATCATACGTAGGTCAAATCAAGATCAAATATTGTACAGGGTGATCAAAAAATAATTTCAATTTTTCAGAAAATCAAATAGCCATATCTCTTTATTTTAAATGGAACACCTTGTATTTTTTTACGTCACATGATGACAAATAAAATACTCTTTCAAATGGTGTATAGGTTGCCTATACCTATCTTTTGTGCTTTTAGTAAAATCTGTTTTTACAAATTTTTAGTGCAAATGTTTATTTAAATTAAAGTTGGCTGTGACATAGCAGCCATTAATATTTTTCTTAGGAAAATAACAACGACCATTTATTGATTACTAGTGTTTTAGTCATTTTTAAAGAAATTTCAATGATTTTAAATAAAAACCCTTCTTCTACAACAAGAAGATGATATAATACTGGTAGGATGTGAAAAAAATGGTTTACTTTAGTCTAGAGTTAATCCTGAAAAATATTTCAGGAGAAACCATCTGATAACCTTAATAGTTGCTTTAAAAAATTTGACACAGTGATTATGGATAATGGAAGAAACGAGTTATAGGTCACAGAATGTCGTCATAACTGACCAGAGGCGTTATTAGGATTGTTTAAAAACACAAGTTTTATCATTACCACATTCAGCTGAAATAAGTGTTATTGGAAGTAGCATTATAAGCAACTAATGAATTTTTTTTTCAGTGAATTTTAAAAATAATTAAAATCTTTTAATTTTGTGCTTTTTCCAACAAATTTACATTTTGCAATAACGGCTTAGTAAATAGGCATCGCTATCATCACAGCCTACTTACATTTAAATAGACATTTGGAATAAAAATATGTTAAAACGGAATTTACTTAAAAGTATAAAAAGATAGGTATAGGCAACCTATACACCATTTGAAAGAGCATTTGGTTTGTCATCATGTGGTGTAAAAAGTACAGGGTGTTCTATTTAAAATAAGAGAGATATTGCAATTTGACTTTCTAAAAAATTGAAATTATTTTTTGATCACCCTGTATAATTTATGATCTCGATATGACCTACGTATGATAAGGCAGACTTTTCCTAATCTTGTAACAAATATTAAAGTTTAAGGAGTTTATATTGTTAAAATAAAATTAATTTAATTGCACCCGTGCATTTTGAAAAAAATCAAATAACACAAAAACGAATAAAATTAGACACGTAGTACTATTAACAAACTTAAATTATTTTTTTATGTAGAATCTAAAACCGTCATAAAACGTTGGGTGTTCCATTTAAAAAAATATAACTTTGATACGTCACACTTTTTTAGATACCCTGTATAGACTAAAATAATTTTATACTGTGGCCTTATCCGACCTGTATATGTTCCAGTATTTACTTTTTTAAAAACCCCAGGTTATCCAGCTACAGACCGTGTCGAATATGGTGGACCACCCTGTATATCTTGAATACAACACGTTTCCGACAAAAAATTCTTTCAATTTCGTGATCAGCGCCCCAAAAAAAAAAACATATTAAAGAAAACTGGTTAAAGCCGTTCTCACAACTTCCTACTGTAAATTGTTTGTAATATTTTTTTATTATCAATCAGCTAACTATAATATACACTTGGTTAAATAACATTAACATCCAAAAAAAGGAAGTTTACTAAATTAAATGTTTTTAAAATTTTCCCCATGTTTCTTGGGTGGTCCGGGGATATAAAATTAAGTGGATTTTATTTTTTTATTCTTAAAAACGAAGCAACTATTTCCACAACACCTTGTATTTTTAATGATAAATATGTCTATTTTAAAGGTGTTCACAATGGGCTTCCAAGCGCACACATGAAACTCGCAGAAGAACTTTTAACCACTTGTTATCAAACTTATGCGCAGCAACCCACATTTTTGGCGCCGGAAATCACTTATTTCAATATACAGGTACAATCCAGAGTTAATTTATAACAAGAGGGTTATGACATAGACGCCATATTGACGGCTATTTTTTGACGTCACTTGGTACCACCAGTGCCGGAGAAATACAGTTTATATAGTATTATATATTATTAGCCGTTTACACAACACTTTAATTATTATTAGTTGTAACATTTTCAACATCTAATAACAAATATTTGAAACACATCTTTCAACAATAATAGCTTTTAAAAACAATGCTGAGAATGTATAGTGACTTTACCAAGTCTTGTCAATTTTTCCTGTTATATGCCCTCGCCTTTGACCTCGAAGCGTCGAACAGTGGGGCCAGCAAAATTCGAATGTGGCATTAAATCGCATTTGTTTATAAATGATTTTTTTAACTCACAGTGTAATCTGATAAGGTAAAATAAGAATGTGCAAGACATTTTTTTATTTTATAACAATACACCAACAGCAAAAACTTAATATTCTTACTAAAAATGATCTTAAACTTTATATATTTATAATTATTATAATTTGTATAGATGGGTCCATATTTAATTCATTCTGAAAGCGATGCCGCCAAGTACACAAAAAATAATAAAGTAAACAAACCTTTTCGAATGCACATAGCCTCGAACAGAGCCTGATTACATATTTTTAGATAAATAATAAAAAACACATTGCTAAAACATGTATCACCTACTTACAAAACATTCTCCTATTTCGCTTCTGTCCTACTATAAAACCGGTGGCACGTGGCGTGGTACTAGAAACTCGTCAGGTTAAATATTTTTGGCTGCAATAAATAATTGTTCACAAAAGGGTTTCTTTACTTTATCATTTTTGTGTACTTGGCGGCATCGCTGTCAAAATGAATTAAATGTGGACCCATCTTTAACAGTAGTTTTTATTTATAATGGCAATTTTTATCTTTTTTTTTTGCCTCTTTATATTTGTGGCACCAATAAAAAGTTTTAAAGTGTTTTAAAACTTGAAGTCATAGGATTGGATGAAATTAACAGATGGTTAAAAACATCTTGATTGCAGCTGTCCCTTAAACATTTTTTGAAAAACCTTTCCTATATCTCCTGTATTTCGGACTTCCTGTGCTTCCTTAGGTAATTGGCCCATTGGTAACAGTGCATTAGATACCGGGTGCGTTTTAAACAACTTACAAAGGGTATATTTTTCAAACCAAATAAAATATAAGAAAATAAAAAAGTAACGTTTTATAAAACCCAGGAAATATAAATAACGCATTTTTTAAACATCTCCAATAAACCCTAAGGCAGCACCCCCAGTTACTCAAAAATTGTAAATGCCAACACGTAAAAAACGTACAAAATAATTTAAAATTAATAATAATAAATAAAATAACATTTCCTTAAGTTCTAGTTAGTTCTGGTTTGTCTAGAGAAAAAAAGGTTTAGCAACTGGCCTTGATTGTTGGGCGCCTGTGCAACAGAAGTAGCAAAACTAACCAGAAATTTTTGGGAATGGATTAGCTATACAGGGAGTACTATTTAAATTAGTTATTAATTTTTAATGATTTTAAATTAATTTAATTGGACATATTCTGGAATTTTTATTAAATACTAAAATATTATTTTTATAAAATTTAATTTTATTTAACCCCAACTTTTTATGACCAACCAAAATAATTTTTCATAAGCTTTCCGGTGAGGTGCCAATATATGGGTGTTGCATTTAGGATTTTTAAATGACTGGGGGTGCAGCTTAAAGGGTTGATAGAGGTGTGTTTGAAGAATACGTCATTTATGTTCCCCCAGGTTTAATAGAAATGGTATTTTTTATTTTTGCCTAGGTTAAGAAAATATAGCTATTGTAAGTTTTAAAATACGCACCCTGTATTTTAACAACTAATTATAGAACTGTAAAAAAATAAAAGGGGGCAAAGACGGACATCTGGTTTTTATAGATTTCTTTTAGTTTAAACCTTCATCAATACTTACTAAAAAAAACTTTCCTTAAGCTGCTTAATTATATACTTTTTAAGAAAACGTTGAAAAATTAAAAATTCATTTGAAAGAGTTTCATAAAATATTTTTATAAATTGCCTAATCAACAATATTTTTTAATTTAAAGGTACAGAGTTAATAAGAACTTACCTAAAGGTATTTGATCCATACTAGACCTTAGTTGTAAATATTGTTTTTAAAAAAATATACAATGACAAACAGAATGAAAAATTTAAACATGTAACTGTGTAATGTACTACAAAATTATAAATTTATAACTTTTATCCATGTTCCACGGAGAACCAATCGATTTGGATTTTTACATTAAAAATTAAAAAGTGTTTGAATGTATACATTGCAATTATAAGTAGTTTTTAGTCCGGTGATGGCTTAGCGTGTAAGGCGTTAAGTCGTTGAGCGCACAACGGACGTGAGGTGGGTTCAAATCCTGCTGAGGCCAAATACTTATTTATAAGTTGGTCGGAAATTTAGTGGTTAGCTCAACACCAGACGGACAAAGTGCAAAATGTATCAACGCTGAAGATCACGCAAAGGACCAGGGCGCCGGAACACACTTTGCCGTGTCCTGCGCAACCGTAGACATGCGGACCCCACTCAGTTGGTAGGTTTAGTAGTGCCCCCTGGGTGGGACGAGGTATTAAGTTGTCGCTCATAGGACCGTGGTTCCGGAACCCAAGTTAAGCTGTAGGTCCCGTCTGGCTGACATCACCCAAACGTAAAAGACAGGGCGCACAATAAGCCGAGCGGCTTCCAGTGCATGGGTTATCCCGGCCCTATTCTAATCTAATCCAATCTCTAAGTGTTTTTATGTAGATATTAAAAATTTGTAAACTGACTTATTGCCAAGTTTTACATTCGTCAGCCCCTCTGTGCGTCAGGTTTTGTCATAACCCTCTCCAGTATAAAGATATTAACTCTGGTAAAATAACGGATGGGTACAAATGTTTGACAAGATTTGAAAAGTTGATGGAACTTGCTTTATGGGGTGAAAATTCTAATGACATGTATGTAGAAATCAACGATGCCCACAATTTGCTGAGACCGGAGTTTTTGGAAGAGTTTGTGGTATATGTACTCAGTTTACTGGAAACACTTCATACCAAGATTGGGGTTGGAGGATATTCCAGGTAACCTACATAAAATAAACTAAATTTTAAAATAACAGAAAGTACACTAGTGGGAAAAAATTAAAGGATTAAAAAAAAACATTTTTTTAAAGGTTTTTCATGGCTGTATTTCGCTTAGAAATGGTCATACTGAAGTGAAAAAAATCCATTTAAAGCTTGATTTTCTAGTTTTGCGATTTTGCGATGATTGTTTTTTCAAGCAACGTTTACCGTGAATTCTACTTTTTTTTATCTTTGGATAATCCACAGGCTAAAAGCCTAAATTCTAACGTACCGTGGGTGTAAGAGAAGTTTGTTAACGCGGGACTTAAAAACTTGAAGATTTGGGGGAGAAGGAAAGACCTCCGCTGGTAGGTTCCACAGTGTAGAAACTCTAGGGATAAAGAACGAACGAAATGGGAAGCTCGGTGCCTGTCCAGTTGGACCGTATAGGCATGCATAAGTTCGGCACCACGAGTTTCTCTGTTGAGAGCTGCAGGAGGAGGGACTATACTGGATAATTCTTCAGAGCAGAAGCCATGGAAGTATCTATAAAAAAGCGACAAATCGCCCACAGCCCGACGATGGGCAAGAGAAGGAAGCCTTTCGGTAAGTGAAGGATCATTAATGAGACGAATAGCTCTTTTTAAATAGAATCAAGAATGCTTAGGGTTGTGGAGGACGCCATGCCCCAGATATGAGAACAATATTCCAAGGGAGGTCGGATTTGGGACACATACAAAGTGTTTAAATTGTAAGGAGAAAAAGAGAAAAATACTTTTTGGCTTGGAAAAGAAATCCAAGCTTTCTTGAAGCCGCGGTGGCTATAGATACAATGTGTTTATGCCATTTAAGGTTATTCTCAAATGTGACGCCCACAAGGTTGAATATGCCCCGCCCTGCAAAACCTGGACACTTATAAGCAAAGGGTGAGTGTTTGATGATTTTTTTCGCGACAAGGAACGTGATTGTGTTTTGGATGCATTAAATTGAACGAGATTTTTGGCGCCCCAATCCAATATTAAATTAAGATCCAATGAAAGAGATATCTGCATCGCCCTGCGTTTGCTTTCCAAGTTGGGTTGAGAGATTGGTTTGAGAACCTGAAAACTGGAGTGAAGGGTACTATCATCAGCATAACTATGAATGGGATTGATTGTGGAGAAAAAGTAATACCGAAAAGGATTTTTATTCGACATTTTTGGGTTCTTTTTTGGTCTAAGAAGTTGGAATTTTTTTTCCAACTTGACCACTATATGGATTGGATAACTCGTCCTTCAGCTTTAATTTGCTTTTTTTAAAAGTTCAATAGGACCACTTCTTGTTGAGATATTGAACTTTGAATGAAAAATGATCTTTTTGTCTTTAACCATCAATATCTTAGCAACTACTGATGGCACAAGAAAATTAAGGAGGATTTTGAAATTTTGAATAAATTCTTCACAAAAATCGGCTATGCCTTTTTTTTATTTATTTTTTTAAATTATTTACATTAATTCAAAATCCAGAAAAAAGGCTTTTTCTGACTTTTGGGATAATTAAGGGCTAAATTGAAAATATCGAAAAAACGAGTATTATTAATTGTGCCTTTTACAGTTTAATATGCCTACAAAAACCCCACAAAGTTTCGATTCCATCCATCTAGCCGTTTTTTCTGATATTCGATCGTAATTTTGAAAATAATTAAAGGATAACAATTTTTACTTTAAATGATCTTTAACAAAATTCAAAAAATATTTTTAAGTTTTTTTTTATACATTTTTAACGATAAAGTCTTTAAATTTATGAAAAAAAATAAAACAAACAAAATTTTTGGTGTCATTAAAAAAAAATCAATTTTTTTAAACTTTTTCCTTGATTTTTTCCTTTAAAATTTTAAGACTTTTATCAATAAAAATGTTTAAAAAAACTTAAAAACCTTTGTTTAAATTTTTGTTACAGATTATAATTATTTAAAGTAGAAATCGTTATCTTTTAATTCCTTTTCAAACATTCGTTCCAATAACACAAAAAAACGACTAGATGGATTGAATCGAAACTTTGTGGGGTTTTTGTCGGCATTTTAAACTGTAAAAGGCACACTGAACGTTATTGTTTTTTTTCGATATTTTTATTTTAGCGATTGATTATCCCAAAGAGCCAGAAAAGCCTTTTTTCATGATTTTTCAAATTCAAAAAACCATAGCCGATTTTTGTGAAAAATTTATTTAAATTTCAAAACCTTTTTTAATGTTCTTGTACCATCAGTGGTTACTGAGATATTGATGGTTAAAGACAAATCATGTTTTATTCAAAGATCAATATCTCAGCAAGAAGTGATTGTATCGAACTTTAATAAAAGCAAATTAAAGGTGAATGAACAAGTTATCCGATCCATATAGTGGTCAAGTTGGAAAAAATGTAAGTTCTTAAACCAAAAAATAAATAATAGTTTAAAAAAACTAAAAAACACGCTTTTATATGCAACCGAACTAAAAATTAGAAAATAATTTTTCATTAAAAAAATATTGTCACTTCATAGTAAAAAGCGTGGGGTGCTTAATATATTAAATGTTATAATTATTATATTTTGCCAATATCTATGAGGAAAAGTTATGAAAAAATAGTAAAATGCACCCCACGCTTTTTACTATGAAGTGACAATATTTTTTTTTAATGAAAAATTATTTTCTAATTTTTAGTTCGGTTGCATATAAAAGCGTGTTTTTTAGTTTTTTTAAACTTTTATTTATTTTTCATTTTTAGTTCGATATGCATTTATTTATGTGTGTATGTAAAAATGCTCCAGTTTATTCACTCAAAAAATTCCTTCGCCATTTTGTCAAGAGTAGCTAAAGTTTGGGATGTTGCCAAAGATGGCAACACAGGTGTTGTTTTTATAATATAATGGAATTTTTTTTCCTGGCGATCCAAACCAGGATAACGGGATACTGTTTGCAGATTATTGCATTGTCATGGGTCCTTAATACGTGTGCAAAGTTTCAAAGAAATTGAATAGCTGGAAGTTGGTAAAAATTAGGCTCAAAGATTCCGTTACATAAATAGTGACAACCCAAGTTAATAAAAGCGTGTTAAAAAAAGAACTGAAAAAATTTCTAAAAATAGTTCTTTTCCGTATTTATTTAAAAAAAAATTATCACAAGATCTTAAAACTAGAAACTTCAAACTTTAAAATGTCTTTTTTAATTTTAGTACTGGCCATTTTTAAGCGAAATAGAGCCACTTAAAAAACCTCAAGAAATTTGGATTTTTTTGTATTCTTTAATTTTCTCCATTAGTACATTACCAGCAGAGTTGGGTCGAATACAGAAATTTGGTATTCGAAAACGAATATAAATACCGTAAAAAAAAGTATTTGAATACCGAATATTTTCGAATACCTACAAAAAAAGTATTCGAATACTCGGTTTTCATGAATACCACGATTGGGTATTCATAAATACTGAAGAGCAAAAAAAACCTCCTTTCTCTTGAAAAAGCAACTCATTCATATTTTTCTACGTTTTTCCATAACAAAAATGCAGTGGCGTACCTTGTTCTTGCTTAAAAACTAACCATTTCAAGCATACAAGACGTCTCCCAAATTTTCCAAAAATAACTTTTCTTTTTTTTTAAACTATTGACTTTACTTTTGGAATGGGGATACATGTACATATTATCTATGATTTACCAGATAGTCATGATTTAAACTGACACAAGAAAATTTATTATACACATCCCTTTTGTGTAAAATGGAGATAAATACATATTAGTCTAATCTAATACATAGAAAACATAGTTTGCAATGTCACGTTTTATATGTTGTACCAAGTTACTTGTTTTTTTAATAGCAAAACCCCAAAGAAGTTAAAATAATTAATTTAGATATATTTTTGTTTGCAAAATTAAATGTATATCTGTTCAAAATTACTTACCTATTTGGACCATAGAAACAACAAATCAAGATTTAAAAAACATATTGAATTACATTTTTTTTTAAATTTGTAAAACTAACTTCCTAAACTGTTAGTTTGCAAATGATGATATATATGACTTATATCAAATTTTCCCCCGTCGTCGGCAAAACCACCGCGAACATGTTTTAACCCGCTTAAGATGCATAAAAAGTAACGTAATATTCATAAAATAAGCAAACAGTATTTAAATTTAGGATTTAAATACCAGAATATAGGTATTTGAATATCAGTATTCGAATACCGGTATTCGAATAACAGTACTCGAATACCAGTATTCGAATATCGGTATTCGAATACCAGTATTCGAATACCAGAATATTCAAAAACGATATTCAGAATAAAGAATACCGAATACTGACCAAAAAGTATTTCGTCGAACACCGAATACCAAACACATAAATCTATTCGAATAGTATTCGAATACTGCACAAATGTATTCTAAATAGTATTCAGAATACCGAGTATTCGAATACTACCCAACTCTGATTGCCTGCACTGTTTCCATTTTTTTAGGGTTTTGAAAACTATACCAAAGTGGTGAACGGCTACACTTCGATAGGAAACGTCAAAAATACGGCAAACGTTCGTCCGAAAGACATGATGGAGTCGTTTTTCCTTAGTGAAACGTTGAAATACTTATATTTGTTGTTTAGTGATGACCCGAAACTTTTGGATTTGGATAAGTATGTAGTGAATTCTGAGGCGCATCCATTTCCTATAGGCAAAGGAAATATTTAGAAACAATTAATTGTGTTTTTATATGTTGAAAATTTCTTTTTTATGACAACAACTTTTGTAAGTTAAGGCTAGATTTTCTGATACTCCAAAAATACAGCTCGTCTTGAAAGTATTATAAATTAAGCATCAATTTTAGGACAACTTTTATTTCTTTATAGGGTAAGTATAAGGTGATAAACTTATCAAGGAGTGCTGGCCTTTTGATATTTGTCCGCAGATATAGGTTATGCTCTTGACGTCACCGTTTTGCCATACAAAATATTTATTTTATTATTGTTAAATAATAAAGTTATTTGCAATTTGAAAATAGAATAAAATCACTTAAGAACTCATAAAAAAAATAGTAGAGTAAAAGTCAGTTCCATTTAAAGAAATAGCCATGGGCTAATAACTCGTGTTTACAGGCTTAAACGTGTATGTAACTTGCACACTACACTAATAACAACTTAATCCAACTACAAACAAGAAAAACTAAACAAATACAAAAGTTCCAATGACTAAAAAGACAAAAATATTACATAAAACAAGAAAAAGCTTCCAGTACAATTGTAAACAAAGAAATTCGGAAACGATTACGTCATGCAAACTTTGGCGAACATAGAGCTTAAATGAGATGGATCACTCCTTTCAAATTTAACAGTAAATGTATTTAAAATTCAATATTTTTCTTAAGTCACTTTATCAGAAAGAGTATTGTCATTTTCCCGTTAACATCCGAATAATAAAATATATTTTAATTTCAAGTGGAACTATGTCTGGGAAAACTAGAGGACCATATAAATAAAAACTGAGCTTTATATAATCAAGAATCTTTTTCTTTTCAGATAGATTACTTCTAAAATCTTATGTGCAAGTTTTAAATAGTAGTTTTTGAATTGAGAAAGTTTGAAGTATCAGAAAAATTTGATTGTTTTTTGAGAAGCCTTAACTTTAGTGATTATCTAGTCAAATCATAAGACTTTCATGTTTTTGGACTCTATTTATATTACAGATAATGCAAAGTATTTTGAGGTAGTGTTTTCACCTGAAAACTATACGCTATATGGTCCAGAATTATTACAGTCAGAAAATATTCTGGCATTTATTACAATGGGCCATTTTGTAGGCAGTAAAAATGGTAGCGTATGCTTTGCTTTTCTCCCAAGCAGCAAGCTGACGTCATTTTGAAGTCATTTTTGGTCATAGGACGTCATCAGACCAAAATTATGACGTCATTTTAATGACGTGTTTTGACGTCGTTAAAGTGGCGTCTTTTCGACGTCATTTTATCGTCATACTAGCTCATAAAAATCTAATGACGTTATGTTTAGAAAACCCGCCAGAAAAATTTTGTGACATTATATGATTCGTGTCAAAATCCAACCGAAATATCATATGACAGAAAAATAAGACTAATAATTTTACAAAATTGAAATAGGAAAAAACTCTACCGATAGATGGCGCAATGGACAATAAACTACCACGCTTATTCAACATCTTCGCTTTTATTGCCTACACCGTACCGATGAGACCAAAATATGTTCGAGACCGGTCTGCGGTTGGTGATCTCAATTAGCTTTGAAGGAAATATCTTCGGCTTGTGTAAAAATCTGCATCTCCAGGTTGGATAGTGTCCCCAGAGATGCGACCTTGCAGTGCAGGAAATTGCAAGCAGTAAGGAATTTTTCCTATTTCAATTTTCAAATAAAATATCGTATCATTTTAGCTTTTAAAAAAGAGTATATGCGTCAATTTTTCGTCATCTTAAAGACGTCCTTAACAGGGACGTCTTTTGTCTGTGACTTAGGGAGGTCAATTTAACGTCATTTTGTCGTCATCTTATGACGTCTTTGCTGATCCAAATGTGACCAAAGATGACTAAAGAGCGAGTGGGACGTCAGCTTGCTGCTTGGGCTGGTGGAAAACTATTTGATTGTTTTAGTTAAATATACTTCTTGCGATGGTGAAAATACTTAATTTTTTTACAGAATAAGCTTTCAACATTACTTTGATCAAAATAATTGAATGGTACAGAGAAGAAAATGTTTATGTTTTTGTATTTATATAAATAACTTTTGATACACTTTATTTAATTATACACACTATTACTTATAAATAATTAAACCCAGAGTGTCTATTGGGATCTATTTACCCCCAAAATCTAGATCACTTGTTACAAAGCTACTTCCAGTTTTTCTTTGTTTTCTTATTTTTACCACAAATTATCAGAATACCCAGATGCGAAACTAAGCGTGTTCGTTGAAATCTCTCACCACTATGATCCATCCCACTGCGTGGTGGACATACACCCACGATTTAGTACGTGACCTAATACTCATCTAAGTGTCAGTTAGTCCCATACTTTTGATGGGTATAGAACGTGAGCATAAGTTAGTTAATTATGTTTAGTTGTTTGTGAACTTTTATGTTTTTTTATTAATAAGGTGTTAGTATAGTGTCTTGTTAATCTTTTACCGACTATTTAACATAAATACCAAAGCTTTTACAAAATACTAAGACATGTTACTAAAGTTATTGATATTAATCAGTATGTGCCTAAACACAGGAAAATATTTCTTATTTATAGCCGCACTGCCCTTTATATAGGCTATATTTCAAATTAAAAATTAAGGTGTTTTTAGTATTTAAAAAATAACATACTTCCAAAAAAAAAAGAAAGAAATCAATTAGGTTTGGTTATTGTGCAAGGCAACATATGCATTGCTTTAAAAGATTGCGTCGGGGTTTCTTTAGAAACTTGTGTTACTCGGCTTTCAATTATTCTGTTTCAATCCCCAGTTACACAAAACTTTTTGATACACAATTAAACCGAAAAACGGGATACCATTAAGTAATTTAATAAGCAGTTTTTAGGAAAGGTTTTTTTTAATGGCTTTTGTTAAACATTCTAAACCCCCATTAGTTTAATCGTTTTTAAAATGTTTTGTGCAACCAAGGTATGGACATTTTATTACAAATTGATCTAAACGTGACATCTACTAACAATATTTTACCGTTCAAAGAATGGGTAAAATTTTTAGTTTCAAATATTTTTACATAAAGAAATATTTAAATTCCCAATTATGTGTTATTATTTTTTTGGTTCGTTTTCTACACATAAAAAAAAGCTGCATAATTAATTACTATAAAAGTCTATGTCTCCTTAGCGCCTTGGTGTGGTTTAACCTTTACAAATTAAAAATATTACGTTGCATACATTGGTGCAGATGTTCCATTTATTCTTTCTCAAGGTCATAGAAAGAAGTAAGCGTAATTTGCACGCACTTTCGCATCTGGATATTCTGATAATTTGTGTTTTTACGAAGATTTTGAAAGTAACATTTTTTTGTTTTTTATTTCTATTATACTCATTTTAACTTTTTTTATATCCCATGTTATTCATTTTTGATATTGTAATTTCTTACACTTTCTAATACAGCCAGTAACTTTTTGTAAGAAGGTCTCACATATTGAGAGATTATTCATGATATTTTAGGATATTAAGAGATATATTACTTTTTGTCGGTTGTCTGTAGATGCTAAACGTATACCTATTGTAGATAAGTAAATAAATTCGGTTTTTATTATTTTCGATGAGTTTTATTTGAAATTTTTAACCGACTTTAAAAAGAAGCAGGTTATCAATTTGCCACGTGTTTTTGTGTATAATAGCAATTACTATGGCGTTTGTGGACTCATTTTAATTTTTTTGCACTTCAGCGGTGGTCTCATAAAAAAAAATTAAGTCAGGATCCTAGAGAGAAAGGTATAAACCTATTGTTGTACGTTCTTAGTGTGACAAAGCTGTACTAGAGCCACCTATTGGTATAACGTTAAACAAGTATTATAGCAGTTTACAAATGGCTATTACATCCTTTAAAAAAATTTACTTTTTTTCACCAAACTGAAAAAAGCCTAGAGTAAAAGCACAGAGCACAGAGACCTGTAATTTGATTGATTGACATTGGGAGGTCATGGTTAGTTCTGGTTAGTTAAGCCTTTTTTAATTCGTTTAATTAGAAAATTAAAAAAACCATTTAAAACCACTAAAACTAACCATGACCCCCAATGTGACAGTTTTGCATGACCATTTGTACCGCTTTAAAACCAATCAAATTACTCGTTATTGTGCTTTTTAATGTAGTCTTTGGAAGAGGTACTGGTAGTGTTTTTAAGTGTATGTTTACCGATTGAATTTTAAGAAAAATTTTAAAACTCTAAAGTCATAAAACAGCGCCCTCTAGCGGGACAATAAAGGACATTATGTCTAGAATAGATTTTTTTCTTAATCTAGCAAAGGTTCCTCTTGAAAACAAAACCAAGTTTGTCGAATTCTAGGTAAGGCAAACCAAAATGATGAGCCTTTTAACCAGTAAAACTTCACCCTTTACTACAACCCGTATTTTACGCCCTACAAAAAAAGTCATAAATCTAAAAATGCAAAATTCTGATAGCAATGCCATGGTAATTGGTAATATTGTTTTTCTAACATGTGATTTCAAAAAAAAAATATTTTTACACCCGACTATACCTTTTACGCCCTCTAGCTGTATGGTTAGGCGCTTGAAAATAATAGCAAATGATTTTTTTATAGTCGATATCCTTAAGATTATTTTTTTCTTAATGTCCTACGACTATTACTTCCTGAGATATATGCTACCTATATGCACCCCTAATGAAATATTCCGTAAATCACAGATACCCAAGCAGCAAGCTGACGTCATTTTTGGTCATAGGACGTCATCAGACCAAAATTATGACGTGTTTTTGACGTCGGCGTCGTTGAAGTGGCGTCCTTTCGACGTCATTTTTCTCGTCATACTAGCTCGATTAAAATCTAATGACGTCATGTTTAGAAAACCCGCCAGAAAAATTTTGTGACATTATATGATTCGTGTCAAAATCCAACCGAAATATCATATGACAGAAAAATAGGACTAATAATTTTACAAAATTAAAATAGGAAAAAACTCTACCGATAAATGGCGCAATGGACAATAAACTCTACGTTTATTCAACATCTTCGCTTTTTATCGCCTACACCGTACCGATGAGACCAAAGTAGTTCGAAACCGGTCTGCGGTTGGTAGATCTCTAATTCAAGCTTTGAAAGAAATAAGAAATATCATCGGCCAGTGTAAAAATCCCATCTTGAGGTTGGACAGTGTCCCGAGAGATGCGACCTTGCAATGCAAGGAAATTGCAAGCAGTAAGGAGTTTTTTCTATTTCAATTTTCAAATAAAATATCGTATAATTTTTAGATATTCGTCAATTTTTCGTCAACCTAAAACGTCATTATTACGTCATTAACGGGACGTCTTTTTGTCTGTCAGCAATTTTAGGCGTTCAACCAATTATAACCGCGGTAATAATTGGTGACAACTTTGACATATTAGCTTTGTTCGTAGAACAAAATTTCCAACCAATTTCCAATTTTCTAATGCGCATGCTTGGTTGGAAATAATTTTCTGATTAGTTTGAAATTTTTATCTCTGCGAACGGTATGATGTAAAATGCCAACTGGAACCCCTAATAGGGTTGCCATTTTTTAGAAAACCGAAAAGCGGAGGTCATTGTCACAGAGTTAAAAAAAGGAGATTTTTTTCCCGCGCATTCGCCATTACACCGTAAATTTAGAAATTTTATTACTTTCCATATCCGCGAACAATACCAAACATTGCCTGGAATATTACCAAGCGCCGCGCCACTGCGTATTAAAGCTAAGGAATATTTTCTTTGTTAGCTGCTTACAGTAGCTGTAAGCACTTTCATTTTTTCACAAACCAATGACGTCAGTCTTACAGCAGCCCACAGCAATTGTTAACGGCCTTGAGAGATGTCTATAACCACTGTACGTCTAACAGGTTGAAAAACGAATTTGAGGTTAGGAGTCAAACAAAATTGACTAAATGTATACTATATAATAATAGTCTATGTCGTTGGTCTGTGTGGAAAACCATGTTGAGGATTAATTTAACTGCAATTGAAGATATTACGCATTTTTGTTATAAAACTGTAGTCACAATTTTTAGGTTATATTCATCAATTTTAGGCGAAGAACAAATTCTAAAACGGTATTTACCAATCGGTAATGTTGACGTTGAAACAATGTAACGTCGTAGTCACCAATTATTACCGCGGTTATAATTGGTTGAATGACGTCATCTGTTAGACAAGCTTGTTAGCAGCTGTAAGTTAGAGGATATTTTCTTTGTTAGCGCCTTACAGCAGCTGTAAGCACTTTCATTTTTTTGACAAATCAATGACGTCAGTCTTACAGCAGCTCACAGCGGTTGTTAGCGGCCTCGGAAGATGTCTAACCACTGTCTAACAGGTTGAAAAAAAAGAGAGGAAATATAGCCAAATTTGAGGTTGAAAGTCAAACACAAATTGACTAAATGTATACTAATAACAATAACAACAATATGTGTGGGAAACCATGTGAAGGATTAATTTAACTTGCAATTGAAAGTATTGTGCATTCTTGCTATAAAACGGGAATTACCATTTTTTTAGGTTATATTATTATTTTTTTAATGTTATTTGTCGTTGGCGGTAAGCGTTTTCATTTTTTCGATTCACATTTTAATGACGTCAGCTGTTAGACAAGCTTGTTAGCAGCTGTAAGACAGAAGAATTAGAAAAATATCCCTTAGAAGAATTAGAAAAATATCCCTCTAAGCCAGTACTAAATTAATAAACACGTGGTTTCGTTTTTGAAACCGATTACTGATGTATGGCCGCGCCGGTGATTTACCGGAAGCGCCGTTGTCCAGATTGTTTATAATAAACTATTACATAGTATAGTAACTTTTTTATTTATTTTTTTATTTTTAATCTGGTAGTAGGTAATGTTTAAAAAGCGGAGTTTTTACTATCTTGTCGGGAGGCGGGAGACATGTCAGAAGCTTAAGACTCAAACTGGTGAGGCTAACCCAAAACAAAACCCATAGTGTTACAACTTAATTTAAAGCCAATTCAGTTAAATTATAAAACTACTTTTTAATTTCTCCTCGTACATAATTAAAGTAGGTAATGAAATATTCCGTTTCAGGTGTTAAATTTTAATAAATTGATTTTCCGTTTCTTTTGTTGAGATAATTTAATTTGTAATGTTTTGTAAATCGCGGTAGGTTTTGGAATGGCTGTACTTAGAGATTTGCATCCATTGGGCGGAGGCTTAATATACACGACATGGTATCAATTGCCAGCAAACAAAATGGCAATGGCAAACAACCAATTATAGAATTAGTCATGAAAAGCAGGTTTTATATATAAAAATTACATAGAAATGGCCACTATTATTATGATTGTTTTAAAAACTTACAGCTATAACTTTGCTTAGCGATTTACAATACTACACATATCCGTGCTTTGTCCTTCCGTGTTAGCAGTGGCGTATTCACCAGGTGCTGGGCTATGATGAAGCTATGGCGGCGTTTCTTTTAGGGGCGCTGGACGTTTTTAGGGGACGTTTTGTAGTTATAAATAATTTTGTGGATTTCGCCATAATTCTTACGTAGTATTTGCGAAAAGAAATGAAAATGTGACTTTTGGTCTTGCA
>JACEGR010005632.1:0-70561 GCA_014170235.1 Listronotus bonariensis
GTGGACAGTCTGTATAGGAGTTTTAAAACACAAGAGTGTGCAAGTAATAACATAAAAAAATCATTAAAAACCTTTTTGGAGCAACTAAATAAATATCTTAAGACTAAATAACTGCTGTTTAGGATTTGGTCAATGCGCATTAAGGCGCTCGTGTAAACTTAGTAAATGACTTTATTTTTTTTACAAAGGTATGAGAAAGCTTCATGAAAGTGATTTTGATGTAATCAAAAATTGAATATTTTAAATCTTATAATAAATTACCGTAAAAAACTGTAAATTTTTTATCAGGAATTGTTTTTTTTTATAAAATACATTTTTTTGCCCATTTCTCCTCTTGGAAACTTCATCCGTGGAGTCTTTATAAGAGTCTTAGAACACAAGAAAGTGCAAATAATAAAATAAAAAAGCATTGAAAACTTAATATTCTAAGACTCAATAACTGCTGTCTAGGATTTGGTCAATGCGCATTAAGGCGCTCGTGTAAACTTAGTAAATGACTTTATTTTCTTTACAAAGGTATCAAAAAACTTAATGAAAGTGATTTTGATGTCATTAAAAATTGAATATTTTAAATCTTTTAATAGGTTAACGTAAAAAACTGTAAATTTTTATCAAGATTATTTTTTTAAATACATTTTTTTGCCCATTTCTCCTCTTGTAAACTCTGTATAAGAGTCTTAGAACACAAGAATGTGCAATAATAAAATATGAAAAACCTTTTTGCGCAATTAAATAAATATTTTGGAACTCAATAACTGCTGTCTACCATTTCCTTTTCCGCCAATTCTCCAAAAAAAAAAAAAATTTTAGGCTGCTTTTACAAGGCATGTTTTAGCCCAATTTATTGGCCAATAAATTGTTACAATTTATTTTGGGTCGTGAAAAACAAGAAATTTACCTCAATTTATTGCAACAATATATTGTTACAACAAATTGGAGCTAATAGAACTGGTTCTAATTTATATGACCAATTTTGGTTAAATCTACGATTAGTAACTTTTTATGCTAAACTTTGGTTTTCTGGTTTTAGACACTTATGCTGTGATTTTGAGGTTATTCTTATCGTTTTTCTGTCGATGTTAATGTTAGTCGTGATATTTTGTTAATAAAAGCCTTGTTTTCACGGTGATAGTGTTCGCGATAGTTGCTATCATGATAGTGACTGTCACATGAACTATCGTGAACCATCACCAGTAAATAACCCGATAGTAGCTATTATGCTGTTGTGATAGTACTTCCGCACTTTCTCGCTACCTAAATAGTTCGGCGTGTAACTTTCATGATAAATGTTGTCGTTTGTTTACAAATTGCACGTGGTACGTGATTTTTACAATAAATCTTACAAATAATTGTAGAAACTACAAAGAAAGTTAGAATGAGCCGTAGGCAATTTGACGTAATACATTTTTGGAATAATATAAAACGTTTTCATGTTTATGGAAAATTGTTTTTCCGATTTTAAAAACAGAGCGGATAGGAACCATGGTGAAGAAATTCTGCTGCCCTTATCAGGAATTTCTACAATAATAACAATAATAATTTATTGGTTACTATCATGATTGTTTTTATACGTGTAGACACTTCAATTTCATTAAAGGACTATCGAAGTTATTTTCATAAGAGCACCCTCACAACGGTAATATCTCCGAGACAACGAGGGTTATAGGTTGCGACTAATGAACTGAATATACTACTACTACTACTACAACTACTATACTATGTATTCAGTTCATTGGTTGCGACACATCCTCGACTTTAGGCGGTTATAGGTCGGGGACGCAAGAAAGGGCACCCCACGGGGAAAAGTTGGCAAGACTGGGTAAAGTAGAGCTTATGATCAATCCAGTGCATTGCATTATTTTGAAAGTGACATTTGCTGAAAGATGTAATCACAAATGCTTTTTATTAACACTTAAAGAAATTGCAACTTAATAGTAATTAAAATTGTTGTGTAAACGGTTGTTCCAATAATACAATAAACTGTATATCTCCCGCACTGAGGTTGACATTTATCTTATTTAATAACATGGCCGAAAAATGGAAGACGTGACATTCACACACGTCAAACCAATATGGCCGAATGTCGCGACCCCTTTATAGAGAGACTTTGAATTTTTGTGCTACAGGGCTAACCTGAAAAATTACGTATGCTTGGCGTCACGGTAGGTTGCGTGTGTTCTTTTGGTTAGTAATCCCCAATATTGTTACAAATTATTGGGCCCATATTTAGCCACGGCTATCACAAAATATTGGTGAAATATATTTTCGCAATTTATTTTAACAATATATTTTAGTAAAGACTTGCCGTGTAAAACACGCATTAAATGTCAAACTAAATTTAAGAATTAAATTTGCAGCACAATTTACATCTCTCGATATTTCAAAATTTATTATAAGTTTGAGAGAATGGGCCATAATAAATTGCAAAAAGTTATAAATGTTATGCTGGCCAGACAATAAATCTGACAAGTGAATACATTCTTTATGGCGGAAAGCCGATTGGTTTTCTTATTTTTGCAAAAAGTTTAATATGTCTCATATAAATATGTCACATTACAAAAGGAGTAAATTTTAAGGTTGGATGAAATACTGCTAATTTATTTGCGGCCGTTTGTTTTGCAGTAAATATTATTGAGGAAATTGTCGGAAGAGACATTTATATAAGATTGATGTTGTGTGGTGTTGTTTATTGAGAAGCTTTTTGGGGACAGGTTAAAAAACTTAAATTTTCCGTGTTAAATTTGGTAGATTTTATTCCGGATGACCAGAAGTTTTGTTATTCTAAAAATATCAGTATTAAAAAGTAATCCATTCCCTTTTAGTTTTACTTCAAGTGGCTTTAACACTAATTAATTAAAAAAAAACTTTTTTAATTCTAAATATATCTATGTAAATAATCCTCCTTGCTTAAAAAGCTGTGTTTTTTACAAAGGGGTAAATACACTAAGTGACATCCGAAATCCGAACACTTACTTACATAGTAATATTTAAAAAAATTAGAGCCATTTTTTTGTTGTTAATACGGTTCAAAACATTTTATACCATTACATTTTCTTGCTAAACAGTGACGTCATATATGTCACGTATTTAACCGTGTTTGAATACATCTCGGACAATGGTTTAAAAACAATATAGTTATCCTTGTCGGGCGGGCATATGCATTTTACTCATTAAAAACTTTGTTTCGGTAATTTTTTAAAACTATTATATCCGGTGTAAACTAAAGTACATATTAACCCTAAAAAATAAAAATAATAATCATAACCTAAAAGCTTATTGGGCTGTGACGCAACGGTTTAAAACTACATTTTCTTGATTCTAATATTTATTTATATTGTCATTTTCGAATACGGTTTGAACCACTCCGACGAATGAGTTTAACAAAAAATTTGACTTAAGCCTTCCCTAACAAATGTTTAAATTTTCAACCCAATTTAATTAAAATTAAACCGAAATTAATTGTTTTACGTTTAATAGTGGGTTAATGCACCACGGTGTGTTACACATTCATTAATGCGTCTAGACAGTAATCTAATAAGGTAATTAATATCCTCCTGGGGTTCAGGCTACCTTTACCTCATGCCGAAGTGGCGCTAAAGTTTAAGGAGGTTGTTATAAATTTAGGACCTCCCCTACCAATAATGTTCCATACGTGTTCTATCGGGGCCAGGACAACACATCAATTTCTGCATGGTCAAAGTAGTCTGATGTTACTCCTTCTTTATGAGGCCGGGCTTTATCTTGCCGAAAAGTTGGGTTGCGGAGTGTCCTGAGAAATGGCACGAGATGGGGCTAAACAATTTCTTGAACGTATCGTTGTGCAGTCATGTTACCTCTTATGAATACCAAAGGTTATCTAATCCCATAAGCAATTGCACCCCATATCATATTTCAAACAGTGTAATGAACGTGCCGTTCAGAAAAAATGAGAATCGCGACATTTCTTACCCTTGCCCGGCCATCATGCATGCCTAGACAAAATCGAGACTCGTTACTAAATACTATGTGTTCCATTCCTAGTCCCACAATAACCGTTCTCTACACCACTCAAATCGATTTCGTCGATGTTCTAGAGTCAGAACTAGCACCCAATGTGAACGGGATGAAAATATTCCAAAACTTCTTATAAAACGATAACGCTTCGCATTCCAATAGGTCGTTCATGTTCTCCAAACCCAATGATTTGCAATTGTCCTGGTGGTGGAAAAGCGATCTCCTAAAGCCAACAATCTTAGTCTGCGATATCTTGTCAGAGTCAAGTCCTTGGATAATTATGATTTATTTTATGTTTACTAGTGTTATTATTATTTTTGTGATGTAATAATAATCTTGAATAACTGTCCTTTTATGTTTAATTACAAATATAACGATGTTTTTATTCTTAGCAAGCAAAAAGTTATCTTCGAGATTTTTACTGTGATAATTTTTAGGAGGGGAGCACTGAAAAACATATGAGATAAAGCACTATAGTTCAAAATGTATGTTTTTTTCTGATTATAAGAAACTTAAGAGATACCGAGGCCTTTCAGGGCCTTTTTAGTCAAAAGTTAATGGGCTTGATTCTGTTCAGCTTCGTTTTTTACTCGTTCTACATTTAGATCATCTATTGATTTAGCAGATTCTACTAAATTATTATCTTCTTTAGTTAAGTCCATGATGAACTGTTTTGCTTCTACAGCTCGTTAAGTGATGTTGTCGCTGTTTTAGAATACATGATAAGATTTGGCTTTTTTCTGACTTACTTATAAAAGCTTTTGTCTAAGCTTAATAAGATTAACATGTTCGGACTTGATCTGTTTCTTTGGTTTGGCAGATTAAAATTTTGATATTGGACATATTTTGGCAACCCTTGTATTAATAGCTCGCTAGGCACTCATGAGTTAATGACGCATAAACTTTTAATAAATAAGTTTAGAAGTTTGATATAAACTCTTATGCATATTCATATGTAATATACATTCTTACTTCTGAAACAATTTTTTAATTAAAAAATTGTAGGTAATTAAATTAAATTGCTTTATTACCAGTATGTAATCTGTAATTATACTTAAGCTATTATATTGTTAAGAACAAAGCAACATACTAATTAACCATAATAAAAGAAACAATAACAACATTATACCTAAAAAATCAGATACATATATATATACACTTGATGCAATTCCGGGTATAGTGAGTGCATTAAAAAACTCAACGTTACTAAAACTTTTTAATCACGAACTAAAAGGTTATTAAAAGATAATGACTGACATTTTATGTGTTGTCTTGTGATTGGATTGATGGGATTAATTAAAAAATTGCATTTTATTCTTCGGAAATACCATTGTGTTTATTAAAACTCTTTTATTCGGTGTCGTAGAGTCTTTGTCTGTGCTGGTATTGTTTTTTTATTACCTTCTTGTTAATTGATTTGAAGAGTCCTTTTCTTTTAGATTTTTAAAGATACTGATAGCTATACAGGGTGTAATTTAATTGATGTACTAAAAATACAGGCTATGATTCCTTAGCTTATTTTAGGTGAGAAAGTTCATATAAACATATGTCCTTAACCTCTTAACTTTTAAAATACGCTGTGTTAAAATTTCATTTTTTTAATATTCCAACTATTCTTTATCCAATATTGTTTTTAATTCTAGCAACTAGATTAATGACATTAAGGGTAATTTATCACTCAATTTAATCTACATTTAATAAGTCCAGTGGCGTCTTGAGAGGCAGGCAACTAAAGGAATATTTCCAACAACGGTACGCCACTGACTGTAAATGTGTGAAAAAATGTTGTAGCTTTCTTTAGATTAAGCAAATAAAAATACTGCTTAATCTATGCCATTTTTTTCCTTGTGCTTTATTACAATATCAGTTAGCCATCCCCGGCAACAATTGATGCTCGTATTTACTGAAGAATGCGATTTCAGTAGGGCATCAAAGGCAGGTTTAATATCCTACCGCTGGACAATGAAACTTGTCTACTAAGTAGACGCCGGTTTCTCATGCTATTCACCACGACTCGATACAGCCTCACTGGTGAGTTCCTGTAAGGCAGGCGAAACCGGTCTGGGGAGAGAGTCGTGGTGGATATGCATAGAGAGCAGGTTGTTTTCTTTGACTGTCTTTAAAGGGAGTAAAATACTTCGTATAATACGCCAAGACAGTAGGAATTTTTTTTCTTGGTTTACACACAACAACTTGGTTTTTGAATTAGTTTTTTTTAAGTTATGAAATAAAAAAAATTTATAGACATTTAAAATATGGACAAGTTAGACTGGATTGGTATACAATATTCTTTTTTAATAAAAGTTATATTTTCACGTATTCCCAAGTTTAATTTATAAATTTTGACTGTGATGGTGTCAAAAAAATATATATAAATATTTACGGCACACAGCATAAATTACACCCCTTCCCCCTTAAGGCTCTGCATATAGAAAATCCGTTGCTAACTTCTAATCATTTTTATAGAACAACCCGAATTAAATATGCAACAAAACAGTGAACCTAATACTTTTTTGGTTTTTTTTCTAAAGTAAATACTTAAATAATTAACATTAGGACAAACGCGCATTGGACAACATAAAAACCTTTTTGTTAATTTTTAAGGAAAATTTTATCTTATTTTGACCATTACGGAATTAGTTTTAACATTTCTTATCGGTAAAATTATACACTGTCATACTAATCGGAGAAAATGCGGAGAAAACTGAAACAAAAACATTAATATCTAATAGGCCTGTATCTGGAAGATACTCAAGGTTTGACTAAACTACCACCATTTTTACAACTATAGCGTCGTTATTAGGATTAATTTAAATAAATCTACACATATTTATAAGGCTAAAGATGAAAAATTACTTAATGTCATATGGATCACGTTTAGATCTACCCATTAAGAAACATAAATAGAAGATACAAAAACAATGTAACAAAGAAACGCTGCTGTTATGAGTAATTTAAGAAATTATTATGTTTTAGATAAATTTAAACTGTATAAAAATAAATTAGCAATGAGTTGAAAAAAATAACAACAAATTTGTAGATATGCTTTATATTGATTTGGCTGAGTTATTTATTAAATAGTCCTAGTTGGGTGTGGTGGTAAGTAAATTGTTGTTTTCGCGACATCCCCTAAAAAGCTTTCTCTGATAAAAAAAAAACAATGAAAAACATTTTTTTTTTTCAATTACAAAACAATCAGTGCCTCTAGATCTACAGATTGTCCACGAATGGGGGTTACAAGAGGACAAATGGACCAAAACTGTCACTGTTAAAAAAAAATCATTCTTCATTAAAAAAATTTCTTCTTAAAAAAAATATGAATCACAAAGAGAAAATGCTGGTTTTGTATACATCTTTCGCAAAACTTAAACTAACATGATTTTTTTCCAGGAGTAAACTACCTTTATTTTTCATTTTTAAGCAAAATGTCATTAGGAAAATTTATTTAGAATAAAGTTTGTAACCGATAAGAAGAATAATACAAAATATTATTGAACTCTATAATTTTTGTAAAATTGTTATAATAAAAATGGCGTTCCATTTAAAAACGCAACATTTATGGCGGCAGTCCTTTGTTTTTTAAGCAATTGCTTTTTTGTTATAATTTTTAAACTCTCCGTGCTATAATACATCGATTGATAATCTTGAATTTCTTTAAAAATAAGGGGAAAGTCAGAAAACATGCCATTTTTTCTCTTACATGGAATACCCTGTACTTATTAATACTCATTATATTTTAACTAAGAAAAATATGTATACCTTAAAAAGACACATAATAGGTTAATTTTAACATTTTCAAGATTATAAATTCTTTTAAGTTACATGATTTATTGCATTTATTAAAGTTGCGTCGAAAGGTCGCATTAATAAACATTTGATTAAATCATAATAACATGGCGTTTGCATAGGCAATTGGTTTCTTAATAAGATTAATTAGAGAATCCTAAACGTGTGAAAATATTGCAACTTGAGGCGGAAGTCTAAAAACAGCGTTGTAATTGTTGCAACAAAAGAAATAGTAGAGTTAGTTATTAATTATAAAATTTGTCTAGAAAATTAATTATAGGAACTTAGGATTAATAATTTAATTATAAGAAAATGTGTATGAATCAATTTCCCGAATTGTTATTAAAAGCTGAAAAATTACCAGTGTGTTTAAAAAGTCTGAAAACGATCAAATATCTCAGAGAGCTTTGTAACAAGTTCGACGAAATTCGGTACTCCAGGGAAAAATCTGAATTCATTATTAATATCGGCGATATTTTCAAATTTTTGGTAACGCAGACATCAATCCAAAGTTTTTAAATTTAAATAAGATAACTATACTTCTACCTTACAAGTCAGCCATTTTTATTTTCCAGCTGATTTTAGTCAGGTTACTCAGCACTCAAGTTATTATTACTTTGTGGTTGTATTAGAAGGTACAGTGACGAAATTAAAATCTCGTACACCTAATTTTTCCCAGTGTGATGTTGGCTTTTGCGTACCTGAATCACCTGGAAATATACCTTACTTGACAAATTGTTATCTGCAACACATTTCAAAATTATATTATTTTACTTTTTTTAATTTTGGAAAATGAATGAACTAGAGAAGGCGAGAGTAATTACTCTATTCGAAGAAGGTCTTTCTCTGGGAAGAATAGCTTAGCAAGTTGGGAAACCAAGAAGCACTATTCAAAGCCTTAGAACTAAATGGAAAAATACAGGATCATTGGAGAAAAGGGTTGGAAGTGGTAGAAAAAAATTTCAAGCGAAAATCAAGATAATGATCCTGATAGATTTTTTGCGAAACAATCCATTTCAGACAGCTGTAGAAGCACACAACCAAACTAATTTTCCTGGGACAGTAAGAACGGCAAAAAATCGTATTAGGAAAAATTCGGAATGGAGAAGCAGTGTAGCTGCTAAAAAGCCATTTTTGACCGATATGAATAAAGAGCAAAGAATGGGGTTTGCACTGGAATATTTACCGCAAGGTATGGATTTTTGGGAAGGTAAAGATTTTTCAATCTTATTATAGCGGGCAGATTAGTGTATAAGCCGCAATATACACGGTACGAAGAAAGTTATACCCAACATGTTAAAACAAGTGGAAGATTTTCTGTTAATGTATGGGGTATATGTCTTTCAGAGGGCTAGGCATATGTCACCGTATTCAAGAAAGATTTAATAGTCAAGCTTATATGCACATACTCCAAAATGTTATGTTGCCATCGGTTAACAATATATTTGAACAAAAAAATTATATACCAGCATGACAACTGTCCTGTCCATACAGCAAGGAGAGTTTCGAACTGGCTACTGGAAAATAACATTTCCAGTAGCCCTGATATCAATCCAATCGAAAACGTTTGGTGATATATCGTAAAGGAAATTAACAAGAACAATGATTTCCATTCACAAAGAGGTGATGATTTGTGGAATAAAATTGAATAAACCTGGAATACTTACAATGTTTACCATGCACAAATGCTGATTGCATCAATGCCCACACGTTTAAACTTATTAGTGGAAAAAAATGGTGCCGCTTTGAAATATTAAGCCAGTGTTTCTCTTTAATATTTGAATAAAATAAACTATATATTAATTTTGGAGTCATGTATTTTATTGAATATTAATTAAGATGAGAAAAAGGTAAAAAGCCAAGTTTACCAAAATATTGAAAATTGACATAAAATGTTAACCTAAGTGTACGAAATTTTATTTCCGTCACTGTACCTTCTCATACAACGATTTTGTATTGAAATATGTTGATTTAAAGTATATTTTGGATATTTTACTTTTTATTATTTAGAGGGTTTAATATTGCCCTAAGTTTGTTGTATTGTATACAAATAACAAATATTTTAATGCAATTAATTCGAGTTTATGAGAGGGTACTCTACCCTTAAATTCCAGGACTATTCCGGGATCCCGGGCTTGTCGGTGCCCAGTCCCGGAATCCCGGGATTGGGCCTAAATAGAACAAATAGTAGTAGATGGTAAAAAGAATACAACAGTAGCGTAACAAATATTTGGAAACCAATACATTCATTTAAATAATAAATTACTGTATTTGTTTAATATTGGCCTACGTGCAGTTATGACAAATGGATGGAACTGTCCGACGTAACAAAATTAAAGCGCTTTGCAGAACACTAAAATAAATTCAATTTATTTTTAAATCGAAAATAACAGTCGCAATAAATTGATAAACACAAGAAACTCGTAAAACTAATAACCTATTGAAATCCTTTTTCAAAATATTAATATTTAAGCCACTAATTACTACTCATTAATGTCACTTTATTTACAATCTGTCATATTATAAGCAATTGGACTAACAAAGTTTTGTTTTAAAAGCAAATATATCCGTATTTTTTTCCGAGAAAACTTTTTCGGCTAAGCTACAAAACGTGTTTTTATTTTCATGAATGTTTATGTTTAGTTTATGTAATTTCATGTAACAATTTTATGCACCCGTATTTTATTTCGGTCTGGCACTGTACCAATTTAATTTTTAGAAAACGAATGTTTTGGAAAAAGTGAATAATTTGGGAAAACCAGATTTAGGTGCAATCAATATTTTTTTTCGAAATATGGTTCTTTACAAGAAACGCTAAGTCTCTTGATAAAAACAATATTTTTTTCATGTTTATTTTTATGTATAAATTTATAACGTAGCGTATACAGAGTAGATATGATGGAAATTTCCAATGATTTTATTATTTGTTAGGGAAAATACCCCAGAATAAGGAGAAGATTGGTACTATCTGATAGCTAGGACCTAATAAATAATTTTTTAGCTTTTAGTACATAATCTTCATTATTTTTATGGTAATAAAACCGTTTAACAAAAAAAAAATATTTTCAAGTTTTTAGTTTTGTTGTTGGGTAGGTAATCCTTTTCATTCTATTGAGTCCATTTATTACCTTTCTACAACTAACCAGAACTAACCAACGATTTAATATTAAGGTAGGGGTGGAAAAAATATTTAATCCGCCATTTTATGGCGATGGCCATCTTGGATTTTTGTTTTTTATAGTAGGCTCTATTCTACCAATCAAGCTCTTTCATTTGATACCCATATTGAGGTTGTTGTGAAAAAAATATGTAATTCGCCATTTTGTTTTTTAATTTTTTCATAGTTGGTTCTATTCTACCAATCAAGCCCTTTTATGTAATACCCATATTGAGGTAGTTGTGAAAAAATATGTAATCCGCCATTTTGTGGCGGCGGCCATCTTGGATTTTATTTTTTTTTAGTGGGTTCTATTCCACCAATCAAGACCTTTCATTTGATACCCATTTTGAGGTTGTAGTGAAGAAATATGTAATCCGCCGTTTTGTATCGCCGGCCATCTTGAATTTAGAATTATAAAAAAATTATATTGTATTGTCATTAAGATTAACAGTGTGTACAATATTTCAGATCGGTCGTCAGGAAAGGGGTCAAATTCCAATTACCAGATTTGACCCAAACAAATAAATAAACAGGTCAAGTTAAGTAAAACCGTTTAAAAACGACTGTATTTGTAGTTGTTCTAATATTTATAAAGTATATTAAGTAATATTCACGAATCCCGAGACAGGCAGGGCTAAAGCGCCGCTTCCATACCGGGTGTTAACGAATTTATCTGATTAGCCTCTAGAGTATTAATCATATCAAAATGATACTTGGTATAGGTAAATAATATAGAAAGACGAGACTTTTTACATTTTTTTTTCACACTGGCTTCAATTTTAAATTTTAATTTAAATATGTTTTATCATCTTTGGATTCCTAAGACAATTTTAAGTCAGAATGTGAAATTTAAAAAAGCCCAACCATAAATAACCTACATTTAGATCCGCAGTGGCAAGAAGCATTTTTCGGATTTTTACGACCTCGCGCAGTGGGTGGACGAACATGCGCACTTAAAAGCCCGGCACCCCGTACCCTTCGTCCGTGGTCTGACCGTGACGCTCATTAGCTACCGTACTTCGAACAGAAAACCAGGACGCCGTCAACAAATTATATCCTATAATGCGGATAGTTTGTTTGTCGCCGGGTGCGTTTACCCTCAACTGGCTTGCGCACAAACCGGTTTTTTCGCCCATAAAATGTAACTTTTGTTTCGCACAGGTTATAACATTGGCAATCCATCGAAATCTTGGAAAAATGCAATTGCAAAGTTTAAATGACTAATAGATACCCAGAACAATGCTAAATTTTTGGTCATCAGCAGTACGTTAATTTGCCGCTTTATAAATTCAGCCTAGCCAGCGTCCAAATTAATGCCCTTAAATGTAGCATTGTTCTGGGAGTCTATAGTGAATATGAAAGATAGGAATAAAACAATTTGCCAAATTGATATTTTCGTGTCTAAGTACAAATTATTTTTTAAATGGCAACCCTTTTTAGACAAATACTTTTTAAATAAAGGATTTTTTGAAGAATCTAACGATACCAATTTATTTGCGATCGTATTAAAAATAATAAAATAAATCATAGCCACCTATATACAATATTGGCTCTCAAAAATCAAGTTGGCGTAAAAACTTCCAAAAATGTAAAATTAGGGTTTAGAATTGTCTAAGGAATCCAAAAATGTTTAAACTTACCGGGTGTTTCATTAAAAAAATAAAATTGAAGTCACTTCCGGTTAAACCGGAAGTAACTAAAATGGAAAAAATATGCAAAAACTCTCCTCTTTCCATACTATTTACTTATACCAAGTATCATTTTAATATGTCTAAGATCTAGAAGTTACGGCTTCTCAATAGATTTGTTGACATCCGCTATATAGCGAGATAAATATTCGTAGTAGGCTTGTCAAAAGAAACCCCTCCAAACTCTAAATGGCTTTTAAAAAGTTCTTATCACGAAGTCCATTTTATTACTGACCCCGCCACTATAACTTGTTGCTTATCAAGAATGCGGCAATTATTTAACAATTCAACAACTAAATATTACACAGCCACACAAAAAAAAGTTTATACACAAGAGTTAAATATATTCACATGTATTTTTTGACGTTGAATCCGATCCGGAGCTTAGAAATGGCCCTATACGTCCCACGGGCCGAAAATGTTCTCTTTAAGGCCTGAAACGACCAAAAACTTTTGGAACACCGAGTAGTGAGTTCCGGAATTTAAAAGTACATAAAAATACCACTGTCGCGATTGGGCCGGCCTGCCCCTAAGGGGTAATTTTCCCGGTCCCAAATAGGGAATTTTAACAGGCCAAAAACAAAGCGCATAGTGTAAGGTCCAGAATTCAAATGTATTTAAAAATATCACTGGTGTGGAGCCAGAATGCACCCTTGACCCCGCCTTATCCTGCTAACCGTAATTAAGGGCCGATAAAGGCCATTTTAGGCCCGTGGGTCTAATTCCAGACGTCTAGGGCCATTTCGGTGCTCTGAGGATTGGTATTAGCATTAAAAAAATACATTGGAATACATTCAGTGTGGACGTAAATAGGATGGTTCAGGATTATGCAATTGAGCGGATTTTATTTTTTTCTGGAAAACTAAGCAAGCTAAGTAAAAATATGAAGACACAAAAAGTTTTATTTTTAGGTGTTTCATCCAGAAGAAATATATAAGTGCAAAAAAGTTAGTGGCGTTCATGTTTTTGTCAATAATATTAGCTAATTTGCGTCCCATGCCGTCACTGCTCTCACTAATTAAAATTACTTTAGAAATAATTAAACTATCCATTTAAACAAATACCAGAGCCAAATCTGATTAAAAACTTTTTTTTAACATATCGAAGCTTTTTTACATTTTGAATTAGTGTTTTGTTACAATAAACTTAAATATCAATTTATGCAATGTAACAGTAAACGCGACATCAACTGAACCAGACGGTTAAGTTACCTTTGATTTCGTCATTATTTCTTTTTAGTTCATGTGGCACTAGTTTTAAAATTTGACATTTCGCAAATAAATTTAATAGAAATTATTGAAAATTGATAGTAATAATGAATTTGGATGACTAAGAAATTGAAAAGGAATTTATACTGTTTTAGTATTATTTCTACAAAATGTAAGTACATACAATTTTCTAAAATTAAATAATAAATGCATAGTTATGAAGAGGATAATTGTCTCTTAAAAAATAAGGAGGCTATAATTTTTGTTGCAATATAATGGTTGTGCTGCAAAAATTAAAATTATTAAGTTTAGATAAATAAAACATGTATAAAATGGTATTTTGGAAAATTTTTATACGGTCGTGGAAAAATATAGTATGTAACACAAACATAAAGTGTCCTTTTTTACTCATGGGATTGCCGCACTCGTCTAATGCCTCGAGCTGTCAAACTTTCCATTCGTTAAAAAAAGTGTCACTTTATGCACATAAATTACTATTTTTTCATAAAATTGGCTCAAGAATACACCCTTAAATTTTCTTACCGCAATTGGGGAACACACTGTATATGAACTTATTTTTTGTGGGGCTGTGTTATTCATTTGGCAAAAACATAACTATAAATTATAAACAATAGTTGTAGTTAAACTGGTTATTAATGACTGTTATAATTTATTAAATGATCTTTTTTAGGGATTTATACGACTCATTACTCACCTTTTATATTGGGTAACGCCTTAAAGATAAAAATTAATAGAAATATGTTTAAATGGGTGTATCGTTTACGACTTTTATAATTTTAGATATTTCAAATTTAGTTTTATTCAGTGTTAAACATATTTTGCGGTTATACATAAAACTACGGTTATATTTACACAAGTAATTTTATGTATTTTCCGATTTACTTTAAAATTAGTATTTGACTACCGTTTTACCAAGCAAATAATAATTAGTTAAGATTATTACTTTTTACTGGCAATATTTTACCGATTTTCTTAGTTTTATAGTTTTAATATTGGTTTGGTTAAAAATGGCTTGAAGTGCATTGCGTCACGTGTTAGTAAGTAACCTAAACTAACCCTTATAACCCCTGGAACTCAGGGGCGATTATATCAACTTTCCGAGGGGGTCCATATCATCATTAAATGCCCACATTTGCAATGATGTGTGTTTAGGTAAAAAAATTAAATAAATCGGTTACAAACGATGCGGCTTGATATGGGGGCATGGCCCCCTTTGACTGCCTAAACCATGTTGTTTATTTTTACATCTATATATAAAATCAGGCAACAAACCCTGTATATTTTTATATTCTTAAAATTTAATTTTACCTCTTTCAAAAATTAGTAAGCAATGGTAAGTTCACGAAATAATGAAATTATTTATCTCTGAAAAATTTACTACATGCTATTAAGTGTCATTTGACAATACAAATTTTCTACATATACAAAGCTATAACTTATCTATACTTATATTATAAAGCGATAAAGTTTGTAACTCTGTTTGTTTGTTTGTAGCCGCTTATCTTCGGAAATACTGAACCAATCCCAAAAATTCTCTCACAGTCACAAAGCTACACTATTTAGGAGTGTTATAGGCTATATTTTATTATTATTAAACAAACATTACAGATATTAACGCCCTACCAAATGGGCACGGGTCGGTTATCTTGGATAAACTATAACTTTGTAATATAATCTATCTAATCTTCGGAAATACTAAACCGATTATAAAAACTTTTTCACAATTAGAAAGCTACACTATTCAGGAGTGCTATAGGCTATATTTTATAATGATTAGACTAGCATTTAAAAAAAAATAATGACATATGTATATCAAGTCAGCAGAGAAATAAAGGTACGAACGAGTTGGATTTCATAGCTGGGTATTGTTGACGAAGTTGGAGTGGAGTAGGAAAATTTATAATCTAAAATTGAGTTTCTTTTCAAATTACTTCCATTGTTATTTTATACTTAGAAAATATTGCACATAAAACTATTTTATTACATAAGTGCAAAAACAAACAAACAAAATTTAAATAGGTAATTAGTTTAAATTTAACATCACAAAAATACAAGCGATTTAATGCGCAAGCCCGCACCTTACACTCTTGCCGATAGTACGGAACTTTGAAGTGAGCATGCACTTTTCACTCCTTATTGGAAAGTCGAACGCTTGTCGTGTTATTCTTTTCACTCCAAATGCAATACTCGAACGCTTAAGCTGCGTCCAGACTTGCAACAATTCGCCAAACATCCGTCCAAACAAACCAACCTATTTGCACGCTCTTTGATGCAAAAACCGACAAGCTCTAAATCACCGCGGAATCATTTCCCAAGCCCTTGGAACGACGTGGATTCCTCCACGTCCACGTCCGCGCTATGTGGGCTATGTGGCGCGCTATTCGGCGCGGCGAATTGTTGCAAGTTTGGACGCAGCATTAGAGTGAACTTTAAGTACTTAAGAAGTAAAAGGGAGCGTATACCGAATCCATCACCTATATGAGCGTCGGTGGTTCAGTGGTAGAATGTTCGCCTGCCACACTGGCGGCCCGAGTTCGATTCTCGCCTAGAGCAAATTTTTTAACAAAAATAGATTTAAAAAAGCACAAAATTTACTTATTTTTAGTAAATTTTTTCTTCGACATTCTTTTATAATAATCTCTACTAATATTATAAGGAGGTAAAGTTTGTAAATTTGATTGTTTGTTTGTAATTATTTGTTTGTTTGTAAGGAGTAATTTTCAAAAATACTGAACCGATCATGCAAATTCTTTCACAATCAGAAAGCTACACTATTCAGGAATGCTATAGGCTATAGTTTATTATAATTGAACAGAAAGTTCAGAGAAAAATATAATTAACGCCTAACGAAGTGGGTACGGGTAGGCTACTTAAAAATATTAACCGAGGTTTTTAAAAAAGCAATTTTGACTTACTGCAACTATAAAGAAAAAGAAACGTAAAATAAAAATGTTCGGGTATACTAGTTTAAAAAGATTTTGCACAAATATAGTAACCAGTTAAAGAATTAAATTGATATATCATAATTTTCTTAAACAGCCTGTCAAGAAAGACATTAAAAAGTCGTACACTAAAGAATGCGACGTTGCGTGCCTCTATTTGAAACGCGTAGGTAGAGCAAGTACCCGGTACAGATTTAAATTTACGACTTAAGTTGAAATCGCGGCAAAAATGCCGTTTATGTGTCTTTTGGTCTGCAAAAATCAATGGAAAAATAGATAAGTACATTTCTGAATGACGGGGAAGAAAAAATATCCCACCGAGTGAGTTATAACAATGGTGTTAATAAAGTGTCCATTGTTTTGTCGACAGAGGTCAGGAACACCTATATATTTACAGGGCAGTGTAAGATTACTTGAGTTTAGCTTTGGTACATTGTAATACAGTGTTTCTACGTAAATAAGCGGCATCGGCATAGGTAATTTTTTTATTATATTTTTTTACGAAAGCAAGTTCATCGTATAAAAAGTTTTGGATCGTGTTAAACTTAAAGTGCAACCATCAAATATTACGCTGGCACATTAAACATTTTGAAATTAAAATTAATATAATAGGCATGTTATTATACATATAAACCTTCCTCTTGAATCACTTTATCTATTAAAAAAACTGCATCAAAATCCGATAAGTAGTTTTAAAGATCTAAGCATACATACATACAGACAGACGCGGGAATCGACTTTGCTTTATAATATGTAGTAAAGGGAAAAAAGCTCCAGATTCTAGCTTGAGGTTGTGTTGTCTTCCGATGCATAGCGAACGGAGACAAAAAATCGAAGTAAAAATCAAAATTTTTCTCGTGCATAATTACTTTCTGCGACGGGAAAATCGAATGGCCTAAAGTTTAAATAAAAAATATATAATCAAAGTAGTTAAGGTCAGAAAATTAATCATGTAAAATTTTAAGTTTTAAAATGTTGTATTTGAAACAACAATTAGACCTTGCGGTACTATTAAATATCTGTTAATGTAAACTTGCGATTGACGTATTTAAATTAAAAATTTGGAATTAAAAAATATATTCAGTATCTAGTTTTTCTGAATATTATAAAGTTAAAAATTTCTGTTTAAACTTTTGACATACAGAAAACGTAAGTTCTGTATAAACAAATATTCTAAAATTTAATATCTAAGTTTAATTGCGTGTATGTAAGTTTAAAAATTAAAAGTTAATACAATTTTTGGCAAAACTTTAAGTTTTTGACAGATTTAACATCATATGGTATTCCTAATTATTTATAAGTGAAACTATTTTTTTTTATTTTTTTTTATACAGGGTGTCCAAAATATGTGGGCAATCTCTTGGATTCATATGGAATACATGAAAATAGGTTCCTATATTTTTTGTCTAAAGTCCCTGTTTATAGGGATATGTACCCTTAAAGGACGCCGCTAAAAATCAGTTTTTCTTGAATAAGTTGTATAGTACTTAGCAGTAGCGGCGAGTACGTGGGTGCACGGGGGCCAACGCACCCACGTAGAGGTGAAATGTGGTGCACCCATATGAGAAAAGGACATTTTAACATTTTTGTTTCATGAAAGTGTTTTGTTATAATTTTTTTTTTTTTGGTTAAGAACATTTCTCTACAAAAACTTTTGTCACTTGGCACCGGCTTCCATATAAAAACTAAAAACCCGTCGCACCTGGTACTTAGTAAAATGAAATACATTTTTAATAGGATAAATACAAGTAAGAACTTTCCAAAACTGTAACCTTGTAAAACATTTGCCTTTATTAGTTCGCCAGGGTGGACTAACCCTAATATAATAGTGTTAATTATTTTTACCTCCTGTATAAAAAAGAAATGAAATACCTATTTTTGGGTAGTCTAAATCCTTAGCTAAATAAAAGGTGTTCCTCTTCGATGTCGATAAATTAAAGTGTTTTTGAGAAAAAATGAAACTTTTGTTTAGTTGGGACGTCTAAAACAGATGAGGTTATTCTGTTTGCTCGCCCTTGCGCGTGTCATCCTCCACCCAGTGCCCGACTGACCGCCCCCTAGGTGCAGTGCACTGCGGCCTGAACGCCGCCACAGTTGAACCTCGGACCCCTACTCCTTCCCATTCGCACGGCTCATTCGTTCCGATAACTCTGGATGGTTGTCAGCGTCGGGTCCGCCTGGTCACCCCTGATGGCAGAACGATCCGCAAAGCGCTGTTGCCCAAAACCTCGCTATCGGTCACCCATCCGGGTTATGGGCGCGCACTCTCACCGCTTAACTCCGGAGATCGACGCTTGCCGAGACAACCGGCGCAGCCACACTGCCTAGGTTATTCTGTTGCAAATGGTACTAAAAAAATTCTTATCAAAAAATATGTAGCTTTAAAATTTCTTTTACGACACTAAAACATTATGTTGTAACATTGTAGAGGCTCATAATCTTCGATAATTTGAAAAGCCAAACAAACAAAATATTTAAATGTAACTCAACCCTTTCAGAACCAAAACAGTTGTTTTTTTAAAACGCTTCCCTTTATTGGATATCGGATAGAAGGGTTTGGTTATTTAAAAATTATATTTTTATTCCTGTATTATACAGGGTAAGAAAATCAATTAGTACCATTGTGTGTGGTAGTTAGGTCCTGCCCTGGCAAACTATTAAGGCCCATATCTTATCAAGTGATACCATATCTATGCAGTCCCAACTGGTATTCGTTATATTAAAAAAATTAATTCAATACACTCTAGAAGCACTCAAAGTAAAAGCATATTGAAGAAAACCGAATTCCAGTGGCGTCCTTTTACAGGGCACATATCTCTAAAATGGAAAGACTTTAGGAAAAATATCTTATAGGAACTTGTCACATTATTTTTATGTGTTCTTATATGAATCAAAGAGATTGACCACATATCCTTGGACATACTGTATATCATTCAGAATAACCTTTTAAGTGATTACTATCCGTAAAAACAAAAGTAGCGGAATATCATACAGTGTTGGCCAAATTAAACTTGCATAATTTTTAACCAACAATAACTTCCTTTTATTTGTTATTCATATCTTTTTTTTATTTTTAAAAGGGGAATGGGTAGATGTGTTAACTTTAGGTTTGTCAATTTTGGTCAAACAGATTTAGACAGGACTGGACTTATGGGATCCCATTTTTATTACAAATTCAACGATGTATCCCATGTCATATTTTAATTTTTAGTTAAATTGCATTTTTTCTATTTTTTTTAAGTTATTTTTAAGTAGGCCTTGCAACAAATGCTTGAACGTTAATACCTGTTACCATACAGATACAAATTTAATATCATTATAAAAGTAGTATTTGTCGTTATTACCCTATTTGGTCAAGTTGTTGTTTTTAAGAGCAATTGTTCTTATTGTTACTGTTGTCTTTATTATTGTTTATTGGTAAATAGTTAATATCTATTGTGTTATTATCGCCGAATATGCCGGGTGGCAATTATAGTCATGAAGAAAGAAGTTTAACAGGCTAACGTGCTGCACATTTGTGCCACAAAAATACTGTAAATACAGCGGCAATGTATCTTTATACATATCCAGAAAGAAAACAGTCATACAATTCCATTTTTTACAGCTGGCTCGAAATTTAAAAGCCAGTTTTATCTCGAAAAAAGGAATCTTTAGAAGAAACCCCAGCAATAATGTTTTACAAGCAGTTGTTAAGAGCCCTGAGATATCAACTTGGAAAATTAAACAAAATGTAGGAGTAGCCGAATCCACAGCTCAATTTCTTTTGCGTTAAAATAGATATTACACCTATAAATTTAAGATTTGTCAAGGACTTAAACTGGGAGATTTCGAACGAGCCGATATTTTTGCGAGTGGTATACACGCGTGTAAAGAAAACTTAAATTGTTCTTCAAAAACAATATGGTCCGACGAAAGTATGGTCACTAATCATGATATCTTCAATCGTCGCAATACGCATTACTAGGCTCAACAAAATCCGCGTGTTAAGAAAATATCGAAACATCAAGAATCGTTTTGGGTTTAAGTTAGCATGTCAAAGTTATCTTTATGGCTATAATGGCCATCCTGCATATTCGACCGTAATAATACAATAGGATATTAGCTATTTACCAATAAACAACAATAGAGACAACAGTAACAATAAGAACAATTGCTCTAAAAACAACAACTCGACAAACAGGGTAATAGCGACAAATACTATTTTATAATGATATTAAATTATGTTACAGATACGGTAACAGGTATTAACGTCCAAGCATTTGTTTGCAAGGCCTACTTAAAAATAACTTTAAAAAAATAGAAAAAACGCAATTTTCTTTTACTAAAACTAAATATGACATGTGATACATCGATGAATTTGTGATAAAAAGGGATCAGATACAGGGTGTACTTTTTTCGAGCCATCTAAAAATAAAGTTGATGATGGTTTCTTGAAAACGAAACGTCGGATATAAAATTTAAAAATACCATCATGTAGTAACTAAAAAGTGCCAATGAAAAGTGTTATTATTTTTTTATATCTCTTCAAATAAAGTCAGAAAAATAAAATCGATAAAGTCAAATTTTGGTTTTTGCCAAATATCTCAGCAGGCCATGAATTTTTTAAAGTTTTTATACGGCATGTAAATAAGCTTTAAAAAACACAACTTTTTCCTCAATTTAACCTAAGCTGATCCAATAGGTACTGAGATTCCCATGCTTAGGATCCTTATCTTGGACACACTGTATACATATACATATATATGTAATTTATCAAGTTGTATTTAACTTTTATCCTTTCTTTTTTACGTGTTAATCATTGACATGATACATATATGATTAAGTTATTAGTTTTGGCAACAAATGTTAGATGTTTAAAAACAAGAGATTAGTTTCCAATGTCAGAATAAATTATTTAAGCCGTATTCTAGGTTGCCGAAGTCGTGTTAATAATGATATCCATTTGTATTAAGGATTAAGAGCAGTTATATTTGAGTGATTAACTAAAGTTACAAAATAAGCTGTTTTTTAACACAATTGTTATACACTATAAAAAATATTTTTTAACAAACAAATACATGAAAATATTGTAACTGTTCACTACGCTATCAAAATGCCTTATTTATTTTTCTTTATACACAAAAACACTTCAAACTTTTTAACGTTTTTCAAGTGGCTATATTTCGCCTAATAATGATCGGACTGAAAGTTTAAAAAGAAAGCATTTAAAAGCTTAAAGTGTCTAGTTTTAATACCTTACGGTGAAAAACAATAGGAAAAAAAAAACGATTTTTTTTCAGTTCTTTTTGGTCTGAGAACAAAATTTCCAACTTAATGACTATATAGATCGTATAACTTGTTCATTTAGCTTTAATTTGCTTTTTAAAAACTTCGATACCGCTACTTCTCGCTGAATATATTAATTAAACTTTTATCAATCTATATATATATATATATATAATATATATATATATATATATATATATATATATATATATATATATATATATATATATATATATATATATATATATATATATATATATATATCAATATCTTAGCAACCGGTGATTGTACATGAAAATTTAAGAGGGGTTTAAAATTTTAAATACATTCTCCACCATTATTGACTATAGTTCTTTGAATAAAAATATATATATTCTTTAATTTTTGCTTTTTGTTGCTTTTGTAATAATCACTCGCTAAATTAAAAATATTGAGAAACGCGTGGCTAGCGTGGTGGAGTGGCTAACGTACACCAGCCTCTCACCAAGAGATCCTGGTTCGATTCTCGGTATCATACATCTGAAAAATTTTATTTTACACAGAAGGCAATAGCAAACCAGTGTATAGTATTCTGTATTGTGTATTGTATTCACCCTCTCATGTTGTGGTTTGAAAGTCACGTAAAGCCGCTGGTCCTCCATATCTGTGTAAAAACAGTTTGGTATGCGCCACAGATATGTGCGAGAGGGCGCCTACGCTATGGATACAGATGCATGGCACTGAAAGAAAAGATCTTAAAACTAGAAACTTAAAGCTTTAAAATGTTTTTATTTTTTAAGTCGGTATGACTATTTATTAGCCAAATACAGCCACTTGAAAAACCTCAAAAAATTTTGATTTTTTTTGTATCCTTTAATTTTTTTCACTAGTGTATTTGTTTGTTTTTTTTTTGGTAAAGTATGTAATAATTTATATTAAAGACTTCTATGAATAAACAGAGCCACTTCACACGTTAGTTTGTCGACCACCAACACCCCAGATGGGCAATTACCATATAAGGAAAAAAAGATATGAGAGGGGGGTAAGCCACAGGATAGCAATGATATAAGTTACCTATTTATTCCGCGTGATTGTTAAAAAATAAATAAAATATACACAAATCTAAATTGTACCGTAATTTTTATTAGAAATAACAAAATATAAAGACAAACATTTTTTTGTTTGTTTGTATTATAATTTAATACAACTAAAAATAGGAATAATTACAAATTATAACCCATTTGAATTAAACTAGAAATGAACTATTTATAACAAAATATTTATTTTTTTTAATTACAAGGTTTCTTTTTATGAAACGTTTCTTGTCTAACCGACTGTTGACGTTTTATTTTATTTATTGGTTTTAGGCCGACCCGACTGATTTGTTTGATAACTTGTAACTATTTGGAAATACTATACACTGTTTAGTATAAATTAAGAAAAACACCTGAAAAAAAAGGTATTTCATTGGTTTAAATAGTCAGTAACCCTAGTTACTACAATAAAAATGTATTTTATTGGTTTTTTTCTGGATTGACGTAATAAATGTCAAAAACAAAACTAGAATAAATTAAAAAAAAACAGCAACACAGCCACTAAACTTTTTAGGTAGTAGTTAGTAGTGGCACTACCGAGTTGTCTAAAAGGTGCTGTGAAATGCATAACTGCATGTTTTAGTGCTTGGATAACGTTGACGGAACAGGGGAACGAGGGGTTAAACATCTAATAACCCGACACCCACGGTACTCTGGTATTTAGGCATATGCCTTCGTGCGATGTCAAAGACAGACAAAAACTACTATCCTGGTTTATGCTTGGTTACATTAAACCTTAAAAGTGTGACTTCTGACTTGAAACGGAAACATTAACAGCACCGGTAGCAAGAATCTTAAGTTTATAAATTATCCTTTAAGGGTTGGGTTGTTATTGCGCCTATTATAACTAAAACTTGATTTTGAAAAAAACAAAACTCCATTTCATGTTACAAAATCGCTATAAATTATAAAATATCATTACTTCAAAGAAAATAAAGGCTTGCTCGACAATAAAATTAATTTGTTAAACTACCTATTGTGCGCGAATTAAACAGTAAATTGCCGTTGACAACATAATTACGAAAGGACGATTAATGTTTAAACATTTAATCGAGACACGAAGTACATTGTATGAACAAGATCGCCAGGTACCGATCGATTTTTTCCTAAAAGAACCAAGGTTAAAAAGTTATAAAAACGCACAAATTATGTATAAAAACGGACATCTCTATAAAACAATAACAATAATAATAATCATTAAATTGCAATATGTTGTATGAAAATGTACGTCGTTCTAAAATTAAAAATACAGGGTGGCCGTCTATATTTTGACCTATTTTGTTTGCGAATAACTTTAGAATAAAGTTAACAAGATGCGGTTTTCGCAGAAAGCCTTAATTTATTTATATTTTTTTGCCATTTCGTTGTGCCATTTTAATAGCATAAAAACAAAGATGACCGATGCCCGATATACAGTGTTTCTAAGTAAGTTGGCGTCATACATAACTTTTTTATTATTAATTTTACGAAAAAATTATTATTTATAAAATGTTCGGCATGACCCAGAACCTAAAATATAATTATTACATATCAAATTATTGTGTCAGTTATCTACGAGGTTTGGCCAAAAATGTAATTTTTGCCCAAGAGTATAGTACCTGTATTTTCGCTAATATCGCAAATTGTTATCAATAAAAGGAAGTTTAGAATTAAAAATTACTTCTAAATATGCAATTTTGTTTATTAAAAAAAAAAAACATTTTTTTATTTTTTTTCCTGCGAAAATTGAGAAAATTTAAGTTTGTACATTAATGCATTTGTATGTTTTTTTGTAAATAAACAAAATTGCATATTTAGAAGTAATTTTTAATTCTAAACATCTTTTGTTAAAAAAATGATATTAGCAAAATACAAGTACTCTACTCTTAAGCAAAAATTACCTTTTTGCCAAACCTCGTAAATGACTTTGCTTTCTAGGTTTTGGACCATGCAGAACTTTTATAAAAAATAACTTTTCTCGTAAAATTATTAATAAGAAAGTTTCCCATATGCCGCCAACTTACGTAGACACACTGTATAAAAGTAATTTTTAATAATTATAAAACATCATTTCTTTATAACAATTTTCGCTAGGAGCAAAAATACACATACTTTACTGCAGAACTCTTATTTTTCCTTTCCTATATTACACCAGCATATACGTAGATACTGTAGGGCAACTTTGTTATTTTAAATGGTTTATTTTGTTTTTTCCATACTAAAAAAATGGTGCTCTATCACTATAGCACATACCGGATCAGCTAAATAACATAACACATAGGAATGTGAGGAAAAGAGACAATCCAACGTGAATACCTGCATGTAAACATTTCTGATTGGATTAGTCACATACATCTTTTTTGTTGCTTTCCTGGCCGATATTCCAATACCTGTTTGCTTAACCAGTATTGTAGTAAAGGATTCTGGCAGTTGCCTTCTGTAATTTACAGTTGCTTGTGGTACAATATTCTGAAACACCTTGAATAGCTTAAACCCACCATACAGGAAGTATTTTTTATTAATCCAGATATCTCAAAAACGGCTGCGTTAACCAACTTTTTTCAAGTATACCTTGTTTATGTAAAATATGTCAAGTAATGAGAATTTTTATTAAAAAGTCACATACAGAGTGGCTCAAAAATGTCATTAAGTTTTTAGTTTATGACAAATACCGCAGGTGGCGCCTTCTAGAGTATACAATAAAATTGATAGCAGATTCTAATTTCTTACCTCCCAAAATCTTCTTGCACAATATTCTGACAAGAGACCTATTATTAGCAAAAAGTAAAACCAGAATACATTTTTGATATCCCATATGTCCAAAGTTATCCTCCTTTGGACTAAAGCAAGTTGAATTAGACCGTCATGTTTTAGCTTTTGGAATTTGTAGTAGCATTTCTTGTACATAATTTAAAAAAACTTAAGAAAATGTTATACAGTTATAAACTAAAATATTTTTACAGAATTTTAGTATTGTTTTTTAATTATTTATTTCGTTTTTTAAATCATCTCTTTTTGCAATATTATATTACACAGCGTGTCTGAAAATTACTTGTACAGATTTATTTAAAGGAACAGAATTTGGCCCCATTTATAGCCATATTTGGTATTTTTAAGTTTAGCGGTATTTGGTAGTTTTATGAACAGAAATGAAGTATACGCAAGATCGACAGGTGTCAATCTATTATTTTATTAAAAGAATCAAGGCGGAAAAGTCATAAACACTTTGAAGTATGTTTTATGGTCATAAAAAATGCTTAAATTATGTATAAAAACATATATTTTTATAAAACAATAACAAGAATTATAATCATTAAATTGCAATATGTAGTTCAGAATATAAATGCGTTCTAAAGAAGTTAGAAAAAAATAATGTGTTAAAAAAATGTTTTGCTATATCATATCATACCAGTTGTCCGGGAAATACTAGTTTTAATGGATATTGGTAAAAATAAATCTAAATATTATAATATTCCAAAATCCTAATTCCAAAACAACATATAATTTGTAAACATTAACTCAAAACCCAAAAGTAAAAAGTATGAACAAGACCACCAGGTATCAACCTTTTTTTTGTCCCTAAAAAAATCAAGGTTAGAAAGTCATTAAAACATTCAAATTATGTATAAAAAATATACATCTTTATAAAACAATAACCATACTAATAGGAATCATTAAATTTGCATTGTGTTGTTAAGATATTACCTTAGATTACAATAAAGATTGTCCGGTAAAAAAATAGCTAAGAAAAAAATGATGTCAAAATGTCTACTGTCTATAAATAGGGTAACGTATTGAAAAAGCAACATATTTCCGGACGATGGTGAAGTTTGCACCCACCAAAAGTCCGGAAATATGCTTTTCCTACGGGTTGCACATACTGATTTTACTCTGATCAAAATAATTATTTGATTTTTGTTTTAGATGGCATATAATAATATTGTTTTAAGTTTAATAAATATAAACATTTTATTAATTTGACCTCAGTAAAAAACGTTACCATGGTATCACATTGTCTTGTATTATAAAATAACTTTGACAAACGTCATCAATGAATATTCAAAGCCTATATAGTACAGGAAAAGGTGAGCGTCCGGAAAGATATTCCCGGCCATGGCCTGAAAAGTACATCAGCAACGCTTCTTACCTACAGGAATAATGCATTTTGGAAGTAAGAAATCGTATTAGAAAAATATAGATTTTCGGCCAATCGAAGAAAAAATAATTTGTTTCTATAGGCGAATTAATTTTGTTGACCATGTTCATGACTACGTCACGTCGTCTACGTAAAACAAGGACGACATCATGAATTTTTGACGTGATCGGGTTCCCTATGGTTCAAAATCGTAAGGCAAATTCATTTTGCTGACCATGTTACGACGATTTTGGACCACTGGGAACCCGATGACGTAAAATTTATGATGACATCATTCCATCACGTAGATGACGTAACGTAATCATGAACATGGTCAGCAAAATGAAATGGTATTTATGGCCGTATCCAGCCTCTATTTTTTGTTCCAGAATTTATTGAACGAACACACCTTGACGACTTGGGGGACCAGGAAGCAGTATTTGTTAAACCGCTGAAGATTAATCCTGATGATGAGAATGTAGTGTTTGATCAGAGTAAGTAAAATATTTTATTAAAGGCAATGCATTCCTATTAATTCGTCATTAAATTTTTTTATGTATTTTATGCATAACAGTACCCAATGATATTGCAGTGGTAACTTGCTTTCCTCCGCCAACTTAATGTGGCATTAGTGGATAATACTAGTTAAAATTAATATTTCTTAAAGATTTAAATGACAACTGGTATATGACATTATAGCAGCACAAGACAAAGTATGCTACCAGAAATATGCATAGATATCTAAAGTTGATTTTTACTTGTAAATATTATAAAAACTGTTTAAGGACAACTTTGTACTAAAAACACATCTATAATTTTTTGAGAAATCCAAAAACGCAATAATGTATTGTACCATTTAAGAAACTAAAATGGTATAACGTTTAACTTTTTAGGGGTCACCCTGTATATTTGAAATGGGTGGTAAAAATTCGATATTTAACAAAACTCTTTGATGTTTTTCTTCATTTTTTAAATAATTACCTGAATTTAAATCGAATTTATGCAAGACCTTATGGGCGCAGTGTATATCCATGTATACCTACTACAATTATCTACACGTCATGCCATCTCGATGCGTTCAATTGAGTTTCAGTGAGTTGAAATACTACTAGGTAGAGATTAGTAAACGAACGACTGCATGTAAATACCTTTCTGAAAGGATTGTCGTTGCTTTAGAGCAGGGTTTCTTAAACTTTAATGTTTTTGGTAAATAGTTAAGTCATCATATACTTAAACAAAATTAAATAAATATAGCTAGTTCTAAGTTAATGAGAAGGATGCTGCTGCTGGCCTTAATAATAATAATAATAATAATAAAAGTCTTTATTAAGAATTATAAAATTTACAATTCTAAAGGGCGAAGTCTAGCTAATTAGCATCAGCTACTCAACACTTAACCCTCGTAAGATAAATAAACCTAAATATCCACATAACAATTAGACAATAAATTTACAATTATATTGGTATTAATATCAAATATATAAATGTATATAAATATTACAATATACTAAATACACAATTATTTACCTAACCTCTCGCTGATGACACTGTTTGTTAGAAAGGATTAATTTTACTTTTTTCTTAAACAATGGACATGCAAAGCTAGATATGAATTCGTTAAAACATTTAACCGCATTATAGGTAAAAGAACGTTGAAATATAGTTTTCTTGTGTTGAGGCATAGTAAGAGTATCAGACCTGATAGGGATATTGTGAACATCACTTCGAAAATGCAGCTTAGATCTTAGATAGAATGGGGTTGATGTTTTTAGTAGCTTGTATAGTAATACTAACAACTGGTTTTTAAATAAATTGTTCATGTTTAACCAATTTAATTGATTAATTTTCTCAGATATATGGTCATACTTTTTTAAATTGAAAATAAAGCGAACAGTTGTTTTGTATCCTTTGTAGCCGTTGTCTATCATCTTGTGTTAGACACGGATAGTACAGTGTGCTACAGTAAGATAGCACTGAGATTATATGTGATTCACAGAGTTTTTTTCTAACTTTATAGTTAAGAATATGCTTGTTTGCGGTACAACATTTTTAATGACATATAAGATTTTTTGCTTAGGTTAGATATGTGTTGACTAAATCTCAGTTTGTTATCAAACATCATCCCCAAATTTTTCGCTGTATCAGTAAACTTCAAGAGCTCATCATTGACACGCAGATGCAGATATTCTTGTAGAAACTTAGCACATCCATCAGGGGAAAATAACATTACTTGTGTTTTTTTAGTGTTTAACTTTAAGCTATGTTTGCCACTATATTCGAACACTTTTTGCAAATCAAAGTTGATATTAGCCTCTACTTCATTGTAATCTGATGGATTAAATGTGTACAAAAGCTGCGTGTAATAAGGACGTTAAATTGTGAAATGGTCTTCAACAAGGCAAGTCGCATCTCATTTGCTACGTTCAATCGATTCCGATTTTTCATGTTTATCGAAACCACAACTGAGAGTTCTGCTTTACAAGGGTACGTTGTAACAAATGGTATCAGTACGAACATAGCTCGATTAACAAGAAGAGTGCAAAATTGACTCCAAGAACACCAAGACGCAACAAGACCTTTTGCACGAAATTCAGTTTTTAAGACCTCTTTAGATCTCATGTTAATTAAGTTATCTTTAATAAGATGTTTATCGCTGATTATCCATATCAATCAAAAAGGGACTACGCCCAGGCTATTTTATTTTCGCCGCCCCTTTCTTTCTTTTTCCCTTAAGAAATATTTTTGAAGACCAAAAAAAAACAAAAAAAAAAAGTCCTCTCTTCCATTTATTTTAATTATAGGTATAAAATTGAATTCGAAATCCAACAAAATTATTCATAAGACATAATCTGCCGCCCCCTAAAGAACGTCTGCCGCCCCCTAAAAATGCCGCCATAGGCTTCAGCCTACTCAGCCTTTTGGTAAACGCGCCACTGCATTTTCTCTATTAATCTGTCAATATTTTGACACTTCTTTTGAATGATTTTAATAATGTTTCAACAAAGTTGCAAAAAATTCAGTGCCGTACATTTTTTTGTCAATAATATTGGCTAAGGTGCGTCCCACGCCGCCACTGGTCTCACTAATTAAAATAGGTTTAGGGCTAAATTAACTTACTATTTTGACAAATACCACAGCTGAATTTTAAATAAATCGGATAATGATGAATATTTAGGATATAATTAAAAACCCGATTTTCTTTTAAGGTTTAACACCCTGTATCTTAGAAACAAAGCATTTCCGGACTTATGTTTATATTAAGTTTTTTCATAAAATTAGCTCAGGAATACTCCCTTAAATTTTCTTACCGCAATTAGAAAACACCCTGTATAATTAATATAAAACTTAAAGCTGTAAAAATTACGTTATTTTGTAAACCTAAATTTTAAAATAGCATTTGAAACTTATTATAAATTTAATTAAGCAAAATAAAATATAAGACTGGTCAATCAACACCACTTATTTATACTAAATTGGTCTTTAAAAATGATAATTTAATTGAATGAATGTATAAATGTATATGTCTACACGGGAAATTAGAAAAAGTGGGACGTCAGAATTTTGGAATTTTTGGAAATCGGAATGTCTGGCATATGCTTCTATTAGTAATATATCAGGTGCATGTAAATTAGGTTAAAAATCCTACATGCAGAACAGTGTAGAAACAGCCTAATTGTATTTTAACAATGACACTGGCAAAATAGTATATTTCCCAAGTAGTGCTGAAAGTGCCACTTTTCCGCACGCGACTGCAGTTAGCCGAACAACGCGTAGGGGAGTAGGAACGCTATTTTTTCTACGAGCGTAAAAAACATTAAATAGTAATTTATGTAACAAAAAACCGGACATTCTGTTGTTCTTGCTAAGAATTTTCCAACCGGACAAACATCAGAAAAACCGGACTGTCCGGTCGAAAACCGGACATCTGGCATCCCTATTATTTATATATGTAGGTATTACTCGAATATGTTTCGATTAGGTATACGTCTTATGTATATTGTGTGTCAATGTTTATATTTTTATTCATTAATTATTAACCATCATTACTGATGAACCTATGTACCACAATGTATTTTTTGGTAATATAAACTATTTATCTACCTAACACGTGCCAGATGTGCCTTTTCCGCAATTGACAACTTAACCGAACTCCGCTACGCGTCGTTTCGTCAGCTGCAGTGCGGAAAAGTGACAGTATCAGCACTAGTTAGAAAATACACTATGTCAAAAATTAAAAAATGTCCTTTGATGTTTAGAAGATCCTGCAAATTTCTCAAAAATATTCTAATTGGTTTCAAAATTTTAATAAACAATCGATTTATCTTTAAAAATGTTACCAATCTGTAGTTTTCAAAGTAGGACGTTTAAGACTGAATAAATTAATATAAAGATGTTTTCTAATTTTTGTGTTAAATAATTATATAAGTAGTCGATAGAGTCATAGTGAGTCATAGTAATACACGGAAAAAATAGAAAAGGAGGATTCGCTTTAAAAACTTGTTTTTTTTGGAGGGGGGTTAATTAATCAAAAAAATATTATTTTATTTTTCGAAAATTCCATACTAAAAATTTTCGTTACCAAAGTGTTCTTGTTAAGGCCACTAGCATCTGATATACCGGTTCAGCTAAATAACATAACACATAGGATAGGCAATGTGAGGAAAAGAGACAATCTAACTAAATCCGGCATGTAAACACGTGTTACTAATAGTGCTTGTTTTATTATTACATTTCTCGCCGATATACCAAAACATATTGCTCATGCAGTATATATTTGGTGTGGTTCCATGTTCCAGTTTTTAGATATAAGTAATTTAAAAATATTATCTACGCCAGTAATGAATAGTAATTAAAAATACCCATATTTATTTAAATTTCCAATTTTAATATTCCACAGTAAAACAACCATCTTTTCTACAACTTTCAACTTCTCTAATAATTATTTCTTTTCGATGGTTTCATAAATTTTACAATAGCTTTTTAGCACAAGACGAATAACTGCCAGCTGTTTAAAATTGTGGAAATTTTATTATTTATTTTCATACCCTAATCAACTTTACGTGTTCGAAGCAAATAAATATTTTTTATTGCCTTAAGGCTGGTTTACTGGTAAAACAAATTAGGTTTCGAGGTTATTAGATATACAGTGCGGCCCAGGATAGGTGTTACGAGGGGACAAATGGACCAAAAATTTTGGAATTTTCAAACGTCCTTTTGGAAAATGTGGTCGCATGGTTGAAAACTGATAAATACAAAATTCTACTCCGATTGATAATATACAGGGCCAGTTATAACTAAAAATATGAAAAATTTCCTATAGTAAAGTACCTTTATTTTTAAAAATGGGGCAACATTGTATAAGTAAATATTGTTGAGAGTTAAATGTTATGTCAAAATATAAAGTTATAAAATTAAAGTTTAAAATAATAGTTTTGTCAATTTTTTACATTATACATTAACAGGTTTTAAAATACGTGGCTTAAGGCAGCGAATTAAAAAAAAAACATATTTAAAATTATTAAATTTTCTTTTAAATTAAGCTTTTTCTTGCCCATTATTTAAATTGTAATGCGTGATGTAACAAAATTGTCAATTATTTTTTTAACCTCATGCTTTAACTACAGATCGCACCTTTCATATTATAGGGGCACAATTAAAAATTTTGTGAAATTGATATTAAATATCGGGTCGCGTTACTCGGATATAAGATAGAGACACAATTATGTTTGTGCGCCCCATGAGTGGCTCTGTCTCTTTCTGTCAAGGGCATCATGCAAAGTAATTGTTTTTGTGCCTATATATCACAAAAACTCAATTTCACAAAATTTTTAAATGTGCACCTATAATATGAAAGGTGCGAAATGTTGACATTAAATTCAGTTCTCTCCAGCATGGTTTAAAACTGATAAATACAAAATTTTTGCTTCTATTGATAATATACAGGGCGAGCTATAACTAAAAATATGAAAAATGTCCTAGAGTAAAGTTCATTTATTTTTTAAAATAGGGCTACATTGTATAAGTAAATATTGTAGAGAATTAAATGTTATGTCAAAATATAAAGTTATAAAATTAAAGTAAAAATTATTTTTGCCAATTTTTACATTATACATTAACAGTTTTTAAAATACGTGGCTTAAGGCAGCGAATTAAAAAATATATTTAAAATTATTAAATTTTCTTTTAAATTTAGCTTCTTCTTGCCCATTATTTAAGTTGTAATGCGTAATGTAAAAAATGACAATTATTTTTTTAACCTCATGCTTTAACTACAAATGTTGACATAAAATTTAATTTTCTTCAACATTTACTTTTACAATTTTGTTCTATTTTTATAAATAAAAGTATTTGGCTCCAAGGCATTTTTCATATTTTAAGTTATTACTTGCCCTGTATATTACCAATTTGAGTAAAATTTTGTATTTATTAGTTTCGGACCATGCGACCAGCAACACAGGTCCACAAAATAAAAAAGCGTTGTGTGCTGAGTATCGGACAAAGATTTCTAACATATTTTTTACCGCTAAGCACATATCTGATGTCAAAACTAAAGGTCAAACTGCAAAACAAAATTGCAGGGGCCAAGGGGCCACCAGCATTTTTTTTTATTGAAAGGGGGTTATGTAGCACCTTATTTTAAAGACCCCTTAATACTCTATTTAATGCCACTTTGTTTTTTGAAAATCGGCTTAGCCTTTTAAAACTTACAAGCCAATACTATTAAAACCGCACTGCTTGTATAGTATTAAGGCCAAATTTCAAAGGTTTTTAGGTCTGGAACGGTTGGGCTTTCAAAAAAAAAAAAGTAGCGTTAAATAGAGTAACAAAGAGCCTCTAAAATGAAGTGCTATACATAACCCCCTTCAATAAAAGAAAAATGCTAGTGCCCCCTTTTTGCAGTTTGCCCTCTAATTTTGACTTCAGATTCGTATTCAGCCGACAAAAATATGTCAGAAAATCTTTGTTCTATACAGAGCACAGATCACTGTTTTATTTTTAGGACCTTTGTAGTTAATGAAAATAGTAGCGTATCGTAAAGGCTCTTACTTTATAACCGCTCTTATGCTATTGTTTCAAATTTCATTAGAATATACCAAACGGTTTAGATTTTAGAGAGGGAGTGGACTTTAGGTCCTCACTGTACAAAGTTGTCTTTTGGTCGGTAAGTGGAGTAATGAATGCTAAAAAAATATAGGCTATTAATTTTAATTACTGAATTGTATTTATAGCTAGATTGTGACGGTTCCTAATGGTATAGTGGGCTATATTTTTTTAGTTTGAAAAAACAGCCTTAAGGGGTCTTATATGTAAGTTTAACAGTACTACTACATACTACGTGTTTACGCCAGAATCGTAAAATCTATTATTGTAAGAATAATAATTTGAACTTTCGTATGTTAAAAATAGTAAAAAAATTATTTGTTTTTGCTAGATATTACGTTGCTTTGTAACGTTTTCATGTAGAAAGAAAATGTATTCATGGTGTTGTATTTGTACAGTTACATGTAATAGATGATCAAAGGATTTGAATATTTAGTTTTAGTTTAAATAAAATAAATTAATTAAAATTTGTACTATAGTACTATTAATAGAGAGATACTTAGCTGTTTGGTATGTTTTTGATGTTCGATAAAAATATGATGAAAAGTTTACAGCAAGCACGACTATCAAAACGGCATTGCAGAATATTTCTGATAATATTTTATAAAGAAATTACGCACATTTTTTAAAGAAATTAGCAGATTGTGACGCCACCGAATAATATTTAAGGCATATTTCTTGCACAAAGTTGTCTTATAATATTGCTGCTACGCCTACCTTTGTAGCTTGGCTGTTACTATTACCGCAGCAAATAACGTATGTCGCAGAAGTTTATTGCCTAAATTATAGGTGTCGCTGGCGATCCGTGTTGTTGTTTGCGTAACAAAAAGACATGTCTATTAATTGGTTGTCTGTAAATTCGGTTTATGTGCGATGAATTTACGTGATAACGTCATAAGGTATTTACCTAATTTATATAGATCAACTACAAGTAACAATGTGGCATTAAGAATTTATTTCCAACTTTTGAAAAAACAAAAGAAAATTAAAGAATTTACACTATATTCACTTTTCACTGCAGTTCCTACTTGACGAAAACATGTAAATGTATTATTGTCTAGCAGGCCGACTGCTCAAAGTAGGAGAAAAACAGATGTCGAACGCGGAGTCCGTTTGTGCCTTTTCCGCGATCTCGCTTGCACTTCAAGCTTTAAATGGAACACCGCATGAGTCTTGTTTTTTTGTACCTGCAGCCGGCTCTATCGAATTGTCGACGTTATTACGTCAAAAAAATATATTAAAGTTCAAAGGAACAAAAAGAAATTAAAAGAGAACATGAAAAAAGTAATAAGAGATTGACAATAATTATTATTGTTTTTGTGATATTGGAAGTGAATCTGAAAAACAAGAAGAGAAAGAAGTGGAGGCAGTTGAAATAGTGTATAAATCAACTAAAAATATAATCGTGATGATGAAGTACCTTTAGCACACATCTACAAAAAGTGATTTATGAAAGCAGTGGTTACAGATGGCACTCTTAACCTTGTTTTATTATACACGGACAGGGAAAAATAGATTTTGCATCTTTCTAAACCTAAAGGAACAAAAACTGGGTAGAAAGCTTAAAAACTTTATTTTGACGACAACATGCTGCATAACATTGTTACTAACAGTGGCGGCGAGTACGTGGGTGCACGTGGGCCAATTCACCCAAAGAGGTGAAATGTATGGTTGCAATGAATCCATATGAGAAATGAAGATTTTAACATTTTTGTTCCTCAAGTGCCCAAAGTGTTGTGTTGATGTCGGTGGCCTTTTTTTTGGTAAGAATCAAATACTACTTTTGCTTATTCTTCTGTTGTTGTGATTACGAAATAAAATGTGAAGGTGAGGATGCGTTTTTTTGGTCTTCAAAATGTTTGTCACTTGGCACCGGCACCCATATGAAAACTCCAAACCCGCTGCGCCCGGTTACTAATACAAACAAAAAACTACATAGAAATAAGGTACACTATAAGGTACTAAAGTACTTATAAAACAACCAACCAGAAGAAATTGAATAGGGGTTTTTTTAATTTACCAAAATTTTAACTTTCTCATTTTTAATTTCTCCACAATAAAGCCCATAACACCTTCATCGGTTTTTTAATAACTCCAGTAATAATTGAATATCAAATATATAATATAAACGCCCAATTTTGCCCACCCTGTACATATGTATGTAAGGGTGGAATCTTGAAACTCGATTTTGATCTTTAACCGATTAAGCGAAAAAATTTGGTATGCACGTTTAGTTTGGATAAAAATGCTATGTGACGTCATTCTAAATCCAACATGACGAAAGCCCCTAGATGGCGAACTAGTTATTTTTAATGCACTTTCACAATATGGGGATTAAATGAAAGGGCTTACCAAAAGTAACTAGAAAAATAAATTGATACTATTTTAAATCCTACATGACACTTTCGACCTTTTAAAAGGTCGAAAATGTCAACACCACATACATGGTTGTAAATAAACTTTAATACAAATTTATTTTCAGATAAGCCATCTGTACGTCATCACAGCGGCCACTTCAGACACAAATCTGCGGAAATTTGGGATCCGCATCCGAAATACGAAATTGACGCTTTCGGAAAGAAATTATTTTTGGAATTGGAATGCAACGATAAGTTTGTTGCACCGGATCTACACGTAAGTCTTATTATAGTGTCGACTATATTTTGACCCATTTTGATCGCGAATAACTTTAGAACCATTAAAGTTATCAAGATGCGGTTTTCGCAGAGGGCCTTAGATTTTTAAAAAGTTTTTTTATCATATACTTGCCAATTGGTTGTGAAATTTCGTTAACACAAAAACAAATGGCCGATTTTCCGGTATATAGCAACTTTGATATTTTAATTAGAACAACCAATGATCTGAAAAATAATATAGATAGCTAATAGAAAATGATTGCCATATATTTTCAATAGACCTGCGCACAAATTTTTGACCCCACACTGGGATAATTATTGTCCACCTTTGCACATGCGCACTTCTTTTAAAAGTTAGTGTTTTTCAAGTAAAATCCAATAAAGTGTTGGCAACATTGACAAAATTTGCAGTATTTTAATAAATATAGTGGTTGCAACACTGAAAATGTTTACGTAAACAGCAACAGGGCCACACTAATCATAATTTATTCGATTATTTGGGATTTCCCAAACGTAAAATCCAGGTAAAATTGACCACCTAGCCATAAGGTATTTCGTTGGCAATATCAAGAAGTGGCGTATCTTAAAAAGTAGGAAAATTGACTTAAGCTGATATAATTGCTTAAAAAAAGTTGATCCTTAATATTACAAATTGGCATACGTTAGATTTCGATATCTTTAAAGCTATAGAAATATAAGACTTAACCTTTTTGATTTTACTAAAAAAATTAGTGCAAAAAAATACCTAAAATGCCCTCTTGTGAAATTGAAAAAAATAAGATACGCCACTTTGTCATATTGAGGACGATTTATACCATATAATATCCTATAAATTGCTTATTGCTCGTTTGTTTAAATAGAAACATAGTAGGTATCTTTCTGTGGAATGTTTTAATTGAAAATAAATAGTACAAGCGATTTCATTGCGTTTTAAGCCTAGTTTAAGATTATTACATCAAGTTTATTTTAAGTTGGTTTTTGTAGGCAAATTAAATTAATAAATACTTACTGGGTCCATTACCAATTTTAATATTTGTCATTCGCGTTTTTTTTTTGTGGTTTCGATTACAAATATGAGGTTAGTTTGGGCCTAACCCCAAAAATAAACAGTTTCCGGCATAAAATTTTCTAAGATCACGAACTTTTGCAAACGACTGACGGCAAAAGTGATAACTTGGTCAAGTCAAATGAGGGGACGGCGCGGCGTTAACAAATGTTAACAGTTTAACTGAACGAAAAGTGCTACGTCAGTGGAAGCGAAATATCAATTTTATAATTTAGATTTATTCCTCCATCTAGTTACAGCAAAACTAATTGTTTTATTAATAACATACCAACCATTTAGTTTTGTTGTGTCAAAGAAGTATTAATAAATAGGAAGATAAGAAGAAGGTTTGAGGTTAAGTCAAAGAGGCTTCTCATGAATTGAATAATGAAGTGTTTTAGCAAAAACGGAAATACATATGTTAAAGGAAAAAGATTAGGTTTTAAAATGATAAAAAATATACATGGTGTCCTATTTAAAATAACAAAGTTGCCCTATATCAAAAAATTGGCCATATTGTTTTTTTGTTAACAGAATGTCACAACCAAATAGCAAAGGTATGATAAAAAAAACTTTTTAAAAATCTATGGCTTTTTAAGCAAACCGGATTATGATTACTGTATTTGTCTTAAAGTTATTAGCGGCCGAAATGGGTCAAAATATAGTCGGATTAATGTAAAATGTAACAGTGAAGGTTTTATTGTTTAAATTGTTTTTAGATCGTCACACATGGAAGATACGTGGCACAAAGGAAGCCCCATGACCCGAAAGTAACCGGATGTTTTTACACAGGAAAACTCAAAAATGACCAGAACTCTGCGATTGCCGTAGATCTATGTCATGGAATGGTAAGTGTTTACATTATTTTTAACTGATTGTTTGTAGGATTTAATAGAAAATTTTAAAGAAACAATGCTTGCAACAATGCGCAAAACATCCGTCCAAACTAACCAACCTGTTTGAGCGATCCTTTGACGCCAAAAAAGCTGAGCACTAGCAATACACTTTTAAACTCTATTATTAAACGATGTATCCATTTAAATTTTTCGTATTAATTGGTACATAAACAAATTCCTAAAAAATAAATAATCCTTTTTCTATGGGCCCCAAAATATATATATGTTTTGTTTAAAAAAATATTTAAAGAAACTTTAAATATTTCTTACCCTAATAAATCTTTGGTTTATTAGTTATAATTAGTTGCCTTCCTTTTGGGCTCATTTTTTTAAAACCATAGTTCCAAGTTGGAAATACATAGCTCTTAAAAGTAAGACTTACATTCTACACTCTCTTAAGCCATTGGTCTTAGTATGTTCTGTAGCTACCCAAGCAGCACACAATTTTTCTTTTGACTTTTATAAGCTATGACCTACTCCAGTGGGCCTTATTAGCCGCTGGACACAATTAAAAAAATACCAATTTACTACAAAATAATTTTTTTCTTCCAAAAAAACGCAAAGTTTTAAACAGCGATAACTTAAAATTCACCAAAAAATAGTAATTTATGTAACAAGTGCATAAAGTGATTCTTTTTTACGAATGGAAAGTTTGACAACACGAGGAGTGCGGCAATCCCATGAGCAAAAAAGACACTTTATGCATGTGTTACATACTATATTTTTTCCACGACCGTATAAAAATTTCCCAAAATACCATTTTAAACATGTTTTATTTATCTAATCTTATTAATTTTATTTTTGGCAGCATAGCCATTATATTGCAACAAAAAATCATAGCCTTCTTTTTTTTAAGAGACAATTATCCTTTTCATAGCTCTGCATTTATTATTTAGTTTTAGAAAATTGTATGTACTTTCAATAATTTCTAATAAATTTATTTGCAAACTGTCAAATTTTAACATTAGTTACACACGAACTAAAAGAAACAATGACAAAATCAAAGGTAACTTGACCGTTTGGTAGATTTGATGTCGCGTTTACTGTTACATTGGGGCGCATTCAGATTCGACAAAATTGGGGTAAACTTTACCCCAACCTTGACCTTGGCAAACGAATTTGTTCCTAATGTTTAGTTTTGATAAGGTCTTGCTTATTGCGCATGTCTTTATGGGCGCATGTCGGGCTTTTACTGGGAGTCGATTCTGAATGGGCCCATTCATAAATTGATATTTAAGATAATTGTAAAAGGCATGGAAACAAATCACGTATTCAAAGTGTTAAAAAAGCCTAAAAGTGTTAAAAAAGTTACTTTTTTTTAGCACTTTATGTAGTGTACTAAAATGGAGTACGTTATCTTCATGTTAACGATTAAAAACAGCATTTTTTTTTAACGGTCGTGGAAAAAATATATTTTCTTATTTCAAAATAATTATAAAATCCAAATACGTTTTTCTTTGACAATAAGTATAAATACTTATGATGATACCACACCCTGTCACAAATTCTTCGCTACTAAAAAGAAGGCACCAACTTCCCGTGATATGTATTGGTCGCATGTATGGGTAACGTTTAAACCTGAACCCATATATTTTGTCGTAAGTTTTTAAATGTGGGCCTTATTAACACCCGGACCTTATATGCCTCAGGTACCTTACTGATGCATTCAAGAATTAAAAAATATTAAAAAAAAAATTAAAATCATTTTCAATAACAAACTCCTCTTGTATAATAATTCCTCATCATCCAGGACAATTATTAAAAACAGTAGTAAAAAGTAATAAAGTATACTTCATCTCCTTTACATCTGTTTTATGATGAGTAGTAATAACATTTGATTGACTGGACATACACATAAAACCAAAATAATATCTACTTAAATATTTAATGTTGTTCACAGCACGACTTAGGAACATAATATGTAATATGCTTTGCTTGGTATGTTCTCTTGTTGTAATTGTTTAACGGTTTTATTTATTATACCATTATTCGATCACTTTTTACGACAAAAATTCCAATCACTATTGTTGCTTTTAAAACAGTGACATTACGTTATGCCGAAAAATGGCGAAAAACTAAACCAAAAATGTGCGAGCTGTGAGCGGTACAGTGATCGCGATATTGCTTTATATCAACACTATCCGACCCGTGCCCACTTTGTTGGGCGTTAATTATATTTCCTATTTGTATCACAAAAAAACTCGCTTCGGGCGAGAATTGAACCCGGGCCGCCCGCATGGCAAGCGATCATTCTATCACTGAACCACTGAGGCTCATACAGGAAACCCTATCGGATTCTTATAGGTATTGTTTTGCTGAGTTGATATACATATGCCATTATTTATTTTTTTTTAACTTTTCGTTTAATCGTGTTAGAGTATAGCCTATAACTCTCCTGAATAATGTAGCTTTCTGTTAGTGAAATAATTTTCATGATCGATTCGGTATTTCCGAAGATTAGCGGCTACCAACAAACAAAGTTACAGACTTTACCTCTTTACAATATCAGTATAGATATTAGTATACATGAATATTGAAGAAAAAATCTACTTAAAACAGGTAAATTCGTTACTTTTTTCTTATCTATTTTTGAATAAAAAAGAAATCTGCACAGCCGAGAACCGAACTGACTCAGCCGCGGCCGCGTGACAGGCGAGTATTCTACCACTGAATCACCGGAGCTTATACACGAATACAAACTTAATATATTCATAATATTAGTACCTATAGATTGATATTATTTTTCTTTGATATTTTTGTTTATTAATTTTCAAATATAGCCTATAGCACTCCTGAATGGTGTAACTTTCTAATTGTGAAAGAGTTTTTATAATTGGCTTAGTATTTCCGAAGATTAGCCCTTATAAAGTTATAGTTTATCCAAGATAGCTGACCCGTGCCCACTTCTGTTGGGAGTTAATATCTGAACTTTTGTTTAATTATAATAAAATATAGCCTATAGTATTCCTCAATACTGTAACTTTCTGATTGTAAAAGAATTTTTATGATTGATTCAGTATTTTAGAAGATTAGCGGCTACAAATAAACAAACAAACAAAGTTACAAACTTTACGCAAAAATGCAAAAATATAACGAAAACACGCATAAATACTATTTTTTTAATATACTCCTGGAAAGGAAACCTAACAAATTAAATTTTGTTCAAATTCTAAATAACTTTTTGGTATTTTAACTCATTTAAATTATCTTTTAGTCCGGTAATAGCTTATTTCATTAGGATTATTATTTAATATGGGGATTGCAAAAAGTTTCACAGGATTAGTTGTTATACAGGAAAGAGTCAAGTGTTGCATTTTGACCCAAATTTTTAAACACCCTGTGGAATAATAGTCACAATCTTTTAGCACTTTATTCCATTTTAAAGCCCAAACTTTTCCCAACATATCTTTTTTGTATTTATATCAATATCCCTGTTTTAAATAAAAACGCATTTTTTTAAAGAAGACAATGAAATTTGTGTACGTCAAGTTATTCTTTACACTGCCTTAAATTTTTAATTTTCATGATAACAAAATACATAAAAATATAATTTTGTTAAGTTGTTTTCCTAGTTTTCCAATCAGTAATCAGACTTTTAGTAAATACAGAGTTACGACAAAAAGTATGATTTAAAAAAACACCCTATAAATTATATCACCAGTAAAAATATCTGTTTAAAACCTTTAAAAAATTACTGCATTTGATATACTTATCTCTATTAGTTTCGAAAATATGATCAACTAAATCTTAAGTTTCTCCAATATGTTCGCAATACAGCGTAGTGCTATATTATACAGGGTGTTTCACAACTTATCCGACAAACCTTAAGGGCTAATTCTACAATAAAAATTTAAAAAAACTTCAAAGTCCTAAATGTCTTAGATTTGAACTACAGGGTGTTAAAAATTAAACAAAAAATGTGTTTTTTTATATTAACTTTGGTAACCATTTGGATATTTTGAAAAAATTTGGGGGACGTCTTCTATGCACCCAAAGACATTTTTGGCCTACAAGAAAAATATTAATTTTTACCAGTGTTTTAAAGTTAAATATTTTTTAAGAAAAAAATGGTACGCTACTACATTTTTTAAAAATAAAAATATTTTTTAAAATCCCCATTTAGTTTGACACAAATTTGATTTTCTGACTTTTTTCATTTGATGAACTGTTTTCGCGTAAAGAAATAAAAACCATTTCTTGGCATGGTCAAATCCCTCCTTTTCTAAAAAATATTTACCTTAAACCCCTTATAAATGACACTGGTAAAAATTAATATTTTTCTTGTATGCCAAAAATGTCTTTTGGTGCATAGGAGGCGTCCCCAAATTTTTTCAATATATCTATATTGGTATAATATTTATTATGAAAAACACTTTTTTTCAGTTTTTAACACCCTGTAGTTCAAAATCTAAGACGTTTAAAACATATTTTATATGAAGTTTTTTTTCATATTTTTTATTGTTTAATAAGCCCCCAAAGTTTGTCGGATAAGTTGAGAAACACTCTATATACTACCATCATAATTAAATTAAATTTTCTTTAAAAAATTGTTTTTACTTTTAGAATAAAGATAGCTATATAAATATAATAAAAGAAATGGTATAGAAAGATTATTCCACAAGTTTTTTGAAAATTTGGGTAGAAATGCAATATTCCCTGTATAACACCTAATCCGATAAAAACTTTTTGCAATCCTTATAATATTAAATAATAATCATGATGAAAGGAGCTACAACTGGGCCAAAAGATAATTAAAATCGGTCAAAAAAACAAAAGTTATGGATATCAAATTAAATTTGATCACAGTGTTATAGGAGCAAAAACTTGAAAAAATAAGTATTTAAGAGCCTGTAGCTTTGTTGTAATTAATAATACGAAAAAGTTGATAAAGACTTTTGATATGATTTTAGACGTACTATTAATCTTAATAAATTTACCTTTTCTCTCTAACACTAATAGTTTCGCAAAAAATGCAAAAGATTAAAAACCAAAACATTTAAATACTAGTATTTACCTAAAGATGAAAATTTGACTCAATGGAACTTTTTGTACCAACTTTACTGCTTAATAAAATTCATTAATTTATTTTTGGTAAAATATTTTTTTACAAAGTTGTAAAAACCCGGGTTTTTATGTATTTAAACGAAAAAAACTTAAAGAACCATGGAAAACCTTTTAAAATTAAAATTTTGAGCTGCGGTTTTAACAGGAGCTTTGTTTGGGCATTTTTTAAGAGACTCTAAATTTTTTAGTTTTTTAATACACTTCAATATTTATACTATAACAAATCATGATATGCATTTCAAGCATAGAGTTAATACAATATCGAGACAGGTGGCAAAAGTACGTAGGTCTAAAGAAGATATTAACTAATTAAGCCTGATACCACCCAAGAGGTTCGCTATCCACTGCAACAGAAATAACGACCTCTCAAGGCAAAATGCAAATTCCTGCAAATTTAAAAACTACCTTATAAGGTGAAAAAATGTCGTCTGCATTTTTCACAGATTAAAGTGATTGAGTTCTTCTCAAAAATTAATACGAAAATTGATTGCTAATTAAATATATCAACATCATGGATTTTAAACAGTTTTTTTATTAGTTTATTAATGTACAGGATTTTCGTTTATATTACCACCCACTTTCAATGATAACTAAAAAAAAAGGAAAAAAACTTCTTGTATAAAAGTTTCATCGTTTTTTATTCATTATATTTTGAGTCTAACAAAAGAAATAATTACCTTCAGAAAAATTAAGAAAAATAAAAGGGTAATTTTTTTTTAATAGAACATCCTATATATTATGTCACTATTAAAATCGTCTTTAATAGATCTCTAAAAAAAAAACATATTTGATATATCTATTTTTAGCAGTTTTAGAAATATGGCTACTTAAATTTAAAAAATAGTAGGTATAATTTTTACTATATCGACAGAACTAAGCTTAGTGCTTGCAGCTTAAACCTGTAGATATAATGAAAATTATAATCTACTAAGCTTTAGATTTAATTGGCTATATTTCTGAAACTATAAAAACATAGAAAAAAAATAAAAATCATAGGAAGGCTTGTTTTTTTGAGTTTAGGATTTTATAACTCTCTAATGGTTTATTAAAAACGCTAAACTAAATTATTTCCTTGTATAAAATTATAAAAATACAAAAAAAAAACTTACTTTCATATAATTTTTCGATAAAGCGATGCGTTTTTTTAATTTTTTGACGAGACCCAAGAGAATTATAGTTTCACTAACGAGGCTAAAAAGTTTATTAAAAATTTTGCCAAATTTTCAAAATTTTAGCAAATTTTTAAAACAAAATTTATTCTAATTTTTTGTTGGTTTCATAAATTCTTTAATTTAACTGTCAAATATTTAGAATACAAAAAATGAAAAATTTACAAAATTTTTTGTCATATCGGAAAAAAATTAAAAAATACTATAAATTATAATTTAAAGTTCGAAACGGGTCGGTTCATTAAAAAATTATAAAATAGCTTTTTTGTAGAGTGTTTAATTTTATACAAGAGAATGTAATTCCTTTAGCCTTTGTGATAAACCATTACAGAGTTATACAATATTCTATACTAAAAAAAAAACAAATTTTTCTATGTTAATTATATGGGAAATTTAAATGTATCATGATCTTAATAATTTTATTAAAAGCCGCTGCTTTTACAGTTTTTTTCCATCATTTTCAATAATATTTTCAATATAATTAAAAAAATAGTAAATTTTTTATAATTAGTCAAAAATAAATAAAGCTCTTTTAAAGACCTTTAAAATGCTGACATAATATCCAGGGTGTTTCATTTAAAAGAGTTAACTTTTTTTTTGTTTCTGATGTTTATTTGTTTCTTTTGTTCTACTTGAAAGATATGAGAAATAAAAAAACTACGAAAATTTTATAAAAAAAGCTTTTTCTATCTTTTTAGTTATTCTTGGTGGTGGGTGGCAAAATAGAAATAAACACTCTGTACTTCCCTTTGTAGGACAGTCACATCGAAAACACCTTATACAGGGTGTTTCAAAACAAATGCAAAACATTTTATGCATAAGCGCAGTTAGGGGAACGGCGATTAGCCCCCAAAATTATTGAACATTAAAAGTATATTAGTGTTTTGTGTGTGTCGGCAAATATACTCTACAAACAAGGGCTTGAGCCCATCCAAAAACCAGAGGCTAGTTGCGCCACTGATTTCATGTGTGATTCCTTATTCATTATTCCTTTTAAAAGTTTTGCATTGATTTTGAAAAATTCACTCATCTTGAATTTTGGTTGACTTGTACTTTCCAAGAAAGAATCTCGAAAAATTTCAAATTTGAGAATAAAACCTAACCACACTTTTAGATTTTACGTAAAAATATTCACCAAAATAATTCTTAACTTTTATTGTAAGTTACAAGCAGAGTTGGGCCGTATTCGAATAGTATTCGAATACATTTGTGTGTTTGGTATTCGGTATTCGGCAGAATACTATTTTGCTCAGTATTCGGTATTCTGTATTCGAATACTTTAGAAATATTCGACGAATATTTTTTTTTTGAGTTTTCGAATACCGAAAAGTGTAAGTAGTACTTGAATACTAAAATTGTCATGATTTGAATAAGAAAAGGGAAGGAAAAAAGGAAAAAGAGGTAAGGATCTTTTTTTTGCTCTTGAATTTTATCATAGGTTTTGTTTATTAGTATTCGAATCTTTCGGTTTCAGTATTCGAATACCGATTCCGAGTATTCATGTATTCGAATACTTTTTTTCTTTCAAGTATTCAAATATTCGGTATTCGAATACTTTCTTTTTCCGGTGTTCGTATTCGTATTCGAATGCCAAACTCTGGTTACAAGACAACTGAAATATGAGGGGATTCAAAAATGATTTTGCTCTGTATGTCAAAAATAAAGAGAGCTATGAAAATTATTGTGTGTTTTCTATTTAAAATTAGCAACACTTCCTAACAAAGATACTCTGCAATTAGAATGAAATCCAGGCATCCTGCACGAGAGTTTTTTTATGAAGCTACACCATGGGCCGTCTCTAGGGTGACTTGCGCCCTGGTGCAAAAAATTATTGACCGCCCCTAGATATTTTTGAAAAGGAAAAAAAGGTCCTTACTTTAGAGTTACACTGTTATCAACTTCAAAAAGCTTATCTTTCAAATACCGCCCATCATTTCAAAAATGTCCGCCCTTTATTTCTCAATTTGCCCCCGCAGCATTGCGCCCTCGTGCTTTGCACCACTTGCACCACCCGATAAGCACGGCCCTGGCTACACCAGCAAAACTGTGCACAAAAAAATCAAATATTTTATTCCTTACATTCTTGTAATACAATAGTTTTCGAGAAATCCTTTTAATCATTAAAATGGCACTTGGAATAAAAATAAAAATCAAAGATAAAACATAGGCTAGTAGGTTAAGACTGCTTGTCTCAGTAATAGTCCTTGGGCCAGTAATGAAATGGATTTCATGATAAGAACACTTTTAAATCCTTTTAAAGGAGTTTCCTTTGACGAGTCTACCACGAATGTTCATACCGCCATATACGGAAGCGGTGCTTTAACTCAGTTTGTCAATGTCAAATGTTTCGGGTGTCGAACTGGGCGAACACGTCACTTTTTTGTCGGACAAGTTTACTACACATTGTGCCAAAAATCGTAAGGGTTACAGTCTCGAAACCCGCCTAGTCCGATACCCGAAACATGTGTTTGAGCCTTATGGTTTCATGACTGTAACTCTTACTATTTTTGACAAAATTTAAAAATTGCGTATGTAAAACATTGCGATTAACTTGTCCGACAAAGAAAGTGACGCACTCGCCCAGTCCGACACCCAACACATTAGACATTATCAGGCTGGGTTAAAGCGCCGCTTCCATATACGGCGGTATGAATATTTGTGGTAGACTCCTCAAAAGGAACCCCCTAAAAAGGTTTTAAAAGTGTTTTTATCGTGAAGTCTAATTCATTACTGGTCCAAAGACTGTAATGTTTAATTACGTTATTAATAAATTTTGTAGGAAACAACCACATTTTTCTTGTTATTCTTAACATAATATTTTGCTTTATGGAGGAAGGGGTTACATTCAGGAACATATTATGGTTATGGGACCAAACATTAATGTTTTATTCTTAAAAATACATCCTCAAAGTATTTGTTTCTGAATTTTTGAAACACTGTACAGGGTGTTTCATTTTCGATGGTTTTACAGGGTATCTCGAAAACCGTAAGGAATATCAAAAATCTAATATAGGACCATCGATCTCTTTTTTGGGAAAACAACTGTAATAAAAGCAGTTCATGGCTATTGCGATCCATCTAGGTGCTACAGGGTGATTTTTAGATTTTTCCAATTTTTACATCTTTATTTAATTTGTTTGCTATTAAAGCTATAAAAAACCTTAAATAGATTATTTGTGTGGTTTTTTCTGTAGAATATTGTGATGTAATTAGTTGTTTTTATGTTTAGCCGTTTTTGAGAAAATTACCCAACTTATGTGTTTTCTTATGAAACAACCTGTATATTTTTATTTATGTTTATTAGGTTTTCTTTAAGCTTTTCAAAATATATATTATTAGGTACTTTTAATTTTAATTTTTGCCATAATTAGCATTTTAATTGGGATTTTTTTTATAGAAGGCCATGACAGAAAATGATAAAACGTATTTTTTAATTTTCTTCTTTTTTTTATTATTTAGCTACCCCTACTTGATATCCCATCAAAAATCAACTTTTATATTTTTAAGTTATTTTAATTAACTTACTTTAGCTAAAAAAATATTACTTTATTTTAGAAAAGCAGTATTACTGAAAAAAAGGGATATTTACTAAATAAAAATGAAATAAAGTTTTATTAGATATAGCATATTTAAAATAACAAAAAACAAAAATTACAATAAATGTTTAAATTAAAGTGTTCTTTAATAGGTATATTTATTTTATTTGCATTTAGTTAATAATATTTTTTTTTGGTAATACTACATTTCTATACTAATGCTGCTATTTATTATTAGTATAATGTAACTGGTCGGACTATTTAAAACAAAAAATACATATTCATTTTTTAAAGCTTAAGTAAGTTAATAAAAATAGGTTAAAAATATAAAAGTCAATTTTTAATAAAATATCTACCTAGTTAGAGAAGTTAAAAATAAAAAAATAGGTATTGAAAAATGATGTTTTGTTAGTTTCTGTCATGGTCTTCTATAAAAAAAAGCCAAATTCATAAAAAATACTAATTTTTAGTAAAATCTAATAGAAAAATACATAATGGTATATATTTTTGAAAGCTCAAAGCGAGCTTAATAACTTTAAGAAAAATATACTGAGCGTAATTACACCACCATATTCTACGGAAAAAAAAACTACAAAATTAACCTTTCTCAAGTTTTTTCATAACTTTAATACCAAACGAGAACTACTGTTACTACAGTTGTTTTCTTTAAAAAAGAGATCGAGCGTCCTATATTAGATTTTTGATATTCCTTACGGTTTTCGAAATACCTCGTAAAACCATCGAAAATGAAACACCCTGTATAATCATTTTTAAAAAGCGGATTACCCGTTAAAAAAACAGCCACACTGTCGGCTTATTTGCAAACATCAATAGAAATCAATCAAACATTTCGACACGTTTCCCGACAAAACATGCCGAATTTCAAGTTTGTTTGAGTAGTACAAGTATTGCGGTTACTAATACACTACTGTAATTGCAACCTTGCGGTTTTTCGCAGCTCATCACTCATTCCGGTGCATTAGCGTTTATTTTGTCTTACTACAATGATCGTACATTGTATAGAGTATGTTTGGATTCATTTGGCATCTCAGTCGTCCTATTTCTATTTATTATCGTTATAGACCGTGAGCCAGGTCAGCCAGGTGCAAAATTTTGCCAGTTATTTCCTCTCAGTCCATAACTCGTAAAATGCTTTAAGATATTTGTACATGAATCGTTGGGAGCGTCAGCTGCGTCTCCGATGATGAATTGTACAAGGTGTTCCAAAAAAGACTTATATTGAACTTGTGTTTTTTCAACCGAAACACCCTGTATATTAGTTTATTTTTGTATTATATAAATAAAAATAAAGTAAGTTTTATCAGCTATCCCTAAACCAAAACTGAAAAAATATTTGATATTTTTATAAAATCATGACAAAATTTTAATATATTCTACATTACTTAAGCTTGACTTTATATATTATGTTAGATTGCTAGAAAATTAAGTGTACAATCACCTATATTGTATTTTTTAACTTAAATTATACAGGGTGTCCTGGAACTAGTATTTAATAATAAATAAATTTCTGGACACCCTGTATAACTATAAGTAAAAATTTAAATGTAGGTAATGGTAAAGTTAATATTCTAGCAATCTCACATAACATACCATGGGCTAAGTAGCGTAGGATATAATAAAATTTTATTTTTTTCAGGAATTTTTCAAAATCCTTAATATCTTAATATCAACCTTACATTTTTGGTATAGGTATCACTGATAAAATTTATGATATTTTTATTTCTATAATCCAAAACTAAACTAATATACAGGGTGTTTCACTTTAAAAAAACACAAATTTAATATGGACCTTTTTTAAAGCACCCTGTAAGATTCTCACGGACCATTATCTTTATTTTTTTTATTGTGTTGGTGTCAAGATAATAAAATAATGGGTTTTTGCCTAAAAAAAATGTTTTATTTTTAAAATAAATGTACTTAACTTGAAGTAAAATTTTGTATTTCTTACTTTTAGAGTGTGCGACCGGTTTTCCCAAAATACCAATTTAAAATTTAAAAAATTTTAATTAATTGGTCCTCTTGTAACACCTATCCTGGGACATACTGTATAAATATACGTTTAAAAATATTAATTAATAAAACAAACATGCGCCAAATACATTAAAATCAAAAAGTCAGTTTTTAGTAGCCCGCTTTAGAAATTTTTACTCATTATTAAATAAGTTGTTTTTACAAAATAACTGCTGCAAAATCAACATAAACTTACAATATATATCAAAATACATGAGGCGTTTATATTTTTTCGTAGTGGCAATTATAGTTCTCCGAAAATAATTTATTTTGCGAAGTCTGTGCAGTTTTGCATTACTGCATGTCAAGCATTTTGGAAGGTCGTACTGATCGTACGATGTCTGACACCTATATTTTAACAGTGCCATTTATTTATATCATTAACAATTTACAGTTTTTTTTTAAGTTAGTAGATTTTTTTTTAAATTCTATTACTGTTAAAAATGCAATATTTTCTTAATTAATGGCCGTCTTTTACTGGTCAAATAAGGGCGTCGTCAACAGGGCCGCAGGGTGGGGCAGCCGCCCCCTAGAGATTATAAATAAGTTGCCCAATCTAAAGCAACCACCTTAATCGATTATTCTCGTACGTACGAAACTCGAATGAAATCACCAATTCTATTCCATCAAATCTAACCAGTTGCTGCATTTACTTTGCGTATTTGCCTCATAAATAACCCACATTTAGATCCGCAGTGGCAAGAAGCATTTTTCGGATTGTTACGACCTTGCGCAGTTAACAAATCGAGGGTGGACGAACATGCGTACTGGGAGAATACAATACCGGCACTCCGTGCCCCCGTCCGCGTTCTGACCGTGACGCTCATTAGCTACCGTACTCTGAACGAGAAACCCGGAGAAGGAGTCGTAAATTCTTTCGGATGATGCGGTTAGCCTGTTCGGCGCCTGGCGCGTTCACTCTCGATTTGCTTGCGCACAAACCCATTTTTTCGCCCATGAAATGTAACTTTTGTTTCGCGCAGGTAATAACATTGGCAGTCCATCGGGATCAGTGATTTGCCTCCTTACTAATATTATAAATGCGGACTTTTCATCGGTTTTAAAAGTCTAAAAATTCGGTAACTAGTTACGATACCCGATTCTTAATAGATATTATAGCCGCGAAGTCAATCAGTTTCGGTATAGTTCGTATAAAAGTAATCGAAAAAGCCAAAAAAGTGCTCTACCGGCATCTTCTTTTTGAAGCATAGACGTCCAGACTATTTTTCTCGCCATTTTTAAATAACTAGTTTAAAACAAATGAAATATTTACATTATCACTTTTGCTCAGTTATATGACGGCGATTTTCAATTTGAGATCCAACGTTTGTGGTTTGTGTTGGCAGTTGTCAATTTTATTTTTCAATGTGCTCTTTATTGGATTTTGTCCCGCGTCCCGCCGATTTTTGAACATGTCCAGATTTTTGGTAGGACTGATTGTAAACAAAAAAAAAATAAAAGGTTATCGCGGAGGTGAGGACCATTTTTTTGCTTAACAAAAAATTTGGGAAATAAAAATAAACCTTATCAATGAGTTGACCGATTTACTTTATTTATCGCTTCTCATTGAAACATTTCAAAGAAGACAAACCTTTTTTTTTGCTCTTCAAAAATTTTAGGGGGGAATTGCATCTCTAGAATTCGTCATTTTTTCCCATTTATCCCGATTTCTATTATTGAAAATGTGTTCACTTTATTTTAACACGAACAGTCTTTTCTATTTGCGATTCAGATTAGTGAATTCAACGTTGCAATACGGTCAATTAACTGATAAAAATGGGTATCTGGCAAAGAATATTAACAGAAATTAAGAGATTTTGGTTTGCGTGTCGGCTACAAGTAAGCACTTTTAAAAACAGGGTATAACAGTAACAAAAAATATTAGACATTATTATTAACAACCTAAATAAAACATAGAATCGTTAGCAGTCAGAGTTCCGAGTAATTTTATAAATCTACAAAACGTAAGTTCTTCGTTAGTTAGGCCTAAGCTGCAGACACAACAAAACTGACTTTGTACATTTTCCTTCATTGCAGATTTCTAACGGAATCCATAATTATAATTACTAAAACACACACATATCACATCACTATAACGTACGCCGTAGATGTAAAACTCGTACCATTTTTTCCTACAATTTATATTTTTCTCGTTCTCCATATAAACTTGCCCCCCTCCGGGCCATCGGCTGGTAACGCCCCTGGACCAAAATATGACTTATAAAAATATGTCCCAAAGGCAACCCTATTCGAGCTACCCTTGTTGTAAGTTGCGTGAAAAAACGATTTTTTAAACTATGGGTGTAATTGTTCTGTGTCTAAATGCCCCAATATTTTTGCAGGTCAATATATTTTCGATATTTCCATTAAAAAAATTATGACTTAAGAAAAAGGAACAATTATTCGTAAATTTTTCATACGTGTTAACATATATTATGTTACCACTAAAAAGTCGTTTTTAAGAGTTAAAAAATGCTTTTAATATATCCATCTTTAATAGATTTAAAAATATGGCCATTTAAATCTAAAAAATATTAAATATAATTTCTCCAAATTTATTGGCTATATTTTCCAAAACTATTAAAAATAGACATATTAAATGTGGTATTTTTTTAGTTTTTTAAAAGATCTTTTCATGGTTGACATAATATACAGGGTGTTTCATATAAAAAGTTTACATCTTAATTTTTATAAATCTAAGAAATAGTAGAAATGCGCATTAAGGTTTGGAAAGCTTATATTTCCAAAACTGTTAAAGAAAATCATTTTAAGTTTGGTAAATGCTTATAGGTCATTAAAATGGCATTTTATTATCGAATTCTTGACGAAGGCTTTATTTCGGAAACCATGAAAAATTAAATATATCAAAGGTGGAATTTTTATAGCTTTTAGGAAGACCTTTTATTTGGAATAAAATATATAGGGTGTTCCATGTAAAAAACAATTGTGTGTTTTAACTTTAAAATAAATCAATGAAAAAATTAAGGTACGCCACTGAATTCTACTTAAAAATCTCTTAAACTTTTCTATTTAATTTTTTTTTTTTTTTGATCTCCAATATAATGCGAGTTACATCAAGTGCCTGGCCAAATTGACAAAATTTAAAACATGATTGCGCAAGCATATTCGTTCTATATTTTTAGTATTTACTATACCCTGCAAGATCAACGAAAAGATGCCACCCTGTACATACAGTGCGGTTTTTAAAAGTCCTCTACTCCTTTATATATTATTACGGGACAAGATATCGAGATCGGGTAAAAGTTAGGTAAAAATGTATCACTTAAACTACTTTTTGGCATAAAAATATTTTTTTCTCGTAGTCTAGTGCCAAAGGGTCTACTATTTAATGAAGTTAAATGATTAGGTACCTTTTTGTACTTGGCTATTATAAGTGTTCTGCTTCCTTTGAAGGCTTTTGATATTTTGAACTCTTGATTTAAATATTTTAATTTGTTTTTTTTACTTTTAGCAATAATAGATTTTCCCAAAGGCATAGTTCAAGTATTATTTATCAAATCATCATAATCAATAATCAACAATAGGATTCCCGCAGATAAACAGTTTTTATTGCAATTGCCAATTTCAAATCGATTTAATAATTTTTTAAGGCAATAAAAACTTCACTTTATTAAACGGTACTCTCAGAATCCATTCAGAATATATTATTAATCGAATATTAATAATTTTCAATAGTTTACAGGTACTGCCCAGTCACACTTGTCGGTACCTTTTAAAATAGATTAGATTTAGATGGTGATCGCAGATACTTGAAACAATCAAAATAATTAGTTGAATTTCTAATAGTATTTTGACGTCCACATTGACTTAATTAATGACATGATAAATCATTCTTTGAGTGGTTATTCAATTGATGAAAGGGGCCATTAATTGGGTTATTATTAAATATTTAGAGTATTATGCGTAGTTTAAATTTTGATATAGCAACGGTTTCTAAGTTTTTTGTATTTTTGTACTGCTAGTCTTTCCTGCATATACAAGTTGTCCCAAATTCGTTCACCACTAAAAATGTGGAAACCGAAAAACTAGGGCAAAGTTGCTGTTAAAAAATCCAAAGATATCTAAAAGAAATCGAATATTTGTGATTACTTTATTATTTTCTTTTTTTTAATATTTAGTTTAAATTTCGCCTCAATGAAACAATTGTTGTATATCAGAAAACACCTTCCTCCTGCTGGTCTTCATGATAATAACCCTTTTAAAACCTATTTAGGAAAGTTCCTTTTTAACGAGTCTACCACGAATATTCATACCGCCATGTACATATGGATGCGGCGCTTTAACCCCGCTTATCAATTTGACATTTTTCGGGAGTCAGACTGGGCGAACGCGTCACTTTTTTTGTCGAACAAGTTTACCTCAATAGTTGCCAAAACCCTCCCAGTCCGATACCCAAAACATGTTTTGGTCATCTTTGGCACAATGTTTAAAAATTGCATGTTAAATATTGTGGTAAAAAAGTGACGCGTTCGCCCAGTCTGACTCCCGAAAAATGTTTAAATTGACAGGCGCGGTTAAAGAGGCGCTTTTCATATTATGGTGGTATGAATATTCGTGGTAGATTCGTCAAAAGGTTGTAAAAGTGCTTTTATCATAAAGTCCATTTCATTATTGGCCCAGGCAATATAGAGCATGTGGAGCCTTTTTTTTAACTTACCCACAACCCCGTATTTCAAGATATACAGGGTGTCAAGTAACTCTACTGAAATACTTTAAAGGGTGATTTTCAAATGAAATATAAAAGAACATTTTGAATAACAGGGTAACAAAATTTTAAGGAAATATTTTTTTATCATAATTTTAAGACCAATTTAGATATTTTTAAGACATTTCAAAAACGTTTTTACGTATAAAAACCCATTTTTTGGCGTACAGGAAACAATTTAATTATCCCCAGTATTTTAAAGTCCGTAAGGGATTTACCGAAAATATGTTTTATAAAAAAATGAAAGGCCACTACATTCTCCTGCAATAAAAATGTTTTTTTGAATTTCTGTTTAGTTTCAAAGAAATTTGATTTTCTGACTTTTTTTATTCGATGTATGGTTTTCGCGTAAATAAATACAAACCATTTCTTGGCATGGTCGTATGGCTAATATAAATAATATTATTATTCTTTTTTTAACATTTACAAATATTTTTAGAATGTCTTTCAAGTTTATTAAAAAATCCAAATTGGTATAAAAGTTATTATAGATTTTCTTTTAAATTTTAACACCTTTCAGTTTAAAAAGTATGACATTTAGGACATATATTCAATTTTCATACAGTTAGGTCCTAAAGTCGATCGCTCCCTCTTCTTCTTCTTCTTCTAAACCTTTCGGTTTAATTATGAAGCTTGAAACGATATTTTATGACCAAGGTCTATATTTTTTTGATATTATATCAATGACAGCTCTAAATATCAAGGTGGCAGCTGAGTGCCATCGCCATATTCCAAAAAAAATTAAATGGAAAGGGAGGTCCTGTGGCACATCATTTTGACGAGTACATTATAACCCTAAAATATAAAGTTAATACTTTTACCTACTACAAAATGGCTGTACTTTAAAAATACCTGAACCTGATTTGGAGGGTATATATATTTCCGAAACTAATTTAGTTAGAAATACCTAATGTGGTATTTTTTAAAGCTCATTAAAATCTGCGTTGTGATAATATTGGTGATAATAAACATGGTAAGGCCAAAAAGTATATACTTTTTAAATAAAGCACCCTGTATATTATATTCCATTTAAAAATAAAAATAAAAAAGAATTAAGAATATAATACATTATTTATATTTAACTTTATTACTTTCAGAAATATGGCCATCCAGACTAGAAATAAAATTTTAAATAATTTTTTGATTAATTTTCCACCAAAAATGGCTCCTTCCTTTTTTTCTAAAAATGAATATTTATAAAGTAATATTTATTTAAACAATTGAAAATGGGCAATTAGACCCAACTTTACAATTTAAACAATGTTTGACAATATGAAAAATTTCACAGGATGTATTTTTTATGGAATCAATGTTTCTGGACACCCATTTTTATTCTTTACACCCTGCATTAAAGAATTTGCATCTCGTTCTAAATAACCCCGTATAAATTACCAAAAAGTTGCCTTTATTTATTTCCTTGTGTTATAGTGTCACGATGTTAAATAAAAAAAACATGGCAAATCTAAAGGACTTCTTAATTTCTCAAATCAGATATGTTATTCGAAATAGTCGCCTACATGTCTAGGTTTTTATTCATGATTTATTGTCCTGGATACAGCCATTATCTTGTTCGTGCTTTTAAATTTTTTAGTATTGTCATGATTTATCGCTAATAAATATTTTATTTTTATTATTATTAATAATCCCAACATGAAAGATAAATGTGATTTTTTGGTTTAGTTCCATACTTTAAATCCAGTAATGCGATCTTAAAAGATTTATTCTCTTTCTAAAAATAGGTATGAGTCTAGTCTAGGTTTTTTAAGATTTTTAACAGTGGTGGTCGAGTTCGGTAACCAGTGTCGGTAACTGAGTAGAAATCGTAACACCATAAAACCTCCCTAAAACGCACCTGTAGATCGTTCAAGAACTTATGGTGGCTGCGGGGAATTAAAGAAAAACTGGCAAAAAGCCGGTTAACTGGGAGCTAATTAATACACGGCGTGCGCTTTCAAATGGTTCATAGGCTGTCTTTGCCAGTGCGTGGAAAGAAGACGATCTAAAGCAGTGATGGAAAATCTTTTTCCTACGACCACTTGTGAAAATAGCAAATAGCACACTGGTTTCATGCGTAGAAAATGCGTTATATCACACTAGTGTTGCAAAGTACTTTACAACACTCGTGTGATATATATTATGATGTCATTCTAAAAACTGCTATGGGTTTGGCAAGTGACATATTTATTGTAGTGACAGTGAAAAAACTTTTTACTTACCTTAAACAGTAGAACCCAAATTAGCGAAAACATCTTATTAACGTTAAGTTACTACACAGTATAAGCTTTCTTCTAATATTAAAAAGAGTAATAATAAAATTTCCAAAAAATAAAAACATAAACAAAAAAGACATAACCACAAAAACAACTTTTACTGGCTGCTCGCTCAGTGGCACAGTGTTGTCAGGTAAGTAGATCAAATTAAAAATCTCCCTAATACCTTTGAGCACGCACTTTATAGAGGGAGCCTTGCCGCTTGACCGTTTGATCTAAAGCGCCAGAGAAAAATCTCCCATAGATCAAATGCCTTTCTCTCTGTCTTCGTTTACTCAAACAACTAGTTAAATCTTTTTTTGAATCCCTAAATTAAACCTGAGGCTAATATACACTTTATAAATTCACTTTCTTTTTATCCATTCATAAATAGAATCAGACCCTTCCGACGTTGCCAAATGCTTTTTATATTTTGTATGGTATAACGGACGTTTAGTAGACGTTTTTTTCTTACTTTTGGGACTTTAGGTTATGCATTTACAATTTTCATATTTTTTTATTTTTCTCAAAATATAAGAAAAAATATAATTTTTACTTAATTTTACATGTGATGTTCAGTTTCATTAACTCATTTTACCAATTTTACCCCACCCAGCACCGCTTTTCACTCCCCGCTCCCGTAAGTTTGTTTACTGATGTTTTTGAAAACGGAATATTTTGGATATGCGCCACTAACGTTTTATTTAGAAGAGTGTCTAAAATATGTAAGTATCAATAATTTTAAAAAACCCTTAAAATAGCAGAAAACCGTATTAAACTATTACCGTTATTACCTAACCAAACCAAACAATTTTTATTAAGTGAGGGCCTTTTTAAATTCCAAAATGATAAAAGTTATATAATGCTTCTAGGTAGGTGATTTTCAATATAAAAATATTGTCAAAACAGTATAATAATATAGCAGTGAGGAAAAGTACATATCACACTATTGTTACAAAGTAAAAATCACATGTTGCAAAGTCCTCAATTGTTTTTTATTTTTCTGTAAAGACAAACATATTTTTTTTTTTGGTGAATAATTTGTAGTCGTAGGAAAAATAGTGTACAGTATTCGTATGAAAATGACTTTCTTACACTCGTGGGTTTGTCGCAGTCTGCCAACGCCTCGTGCTACAATATTCCCACTCATGTGAAATTAGTCATTTTCCACACTTGTAATGTACTTTTGTATGAAGGTGCCATTTTTGTACAAAAATGTAAAATGATGTCATTGGCGTGCCATAAATAATTTTTTCGGGAAAAAGAACAAGAAAAAAAAGATCGCCACTTACTTTTTACTTTAAATACAGAAGGTAGCGTGCCGTTCAATTCTCAGGTAGTCTAAATGTTGAAGAGCAAAAGAACATCATTATTTTTACCTTCAAATACAAAAGATAGCGTGCCGTTCAAGTTTCAGGTAGTCATATGTTGAGGAGCAAAAAAAAGATCATCACTTACTTTTTACTTTAAATATGGAAGATTTCAATTTTCAGGTAGTATAAATTTTAAAGAGCGAAAAAAAACTTTATTTCTTTTGCTTTCACTCATATTAATGAAATTAAAAAAATACAATATGCTCGCGTGCTCAAGTTTTTACCTCTCGTGCCAACTTGGGCACGCGTGCCATAGTTCGCCATCACTGATCTAAAGCAACAACAAATCGGGACCGTATTAGGAAATGTTTAGATGCCGGTATTATTTGTCTAATGTTTACCTGCTTCTGTTATACATGCTTTTGGCCGTCTCCTTTCCACGCATTGGCAAAAATTACCTATGAAACTTTTGAAGTGGCGTAACGTGTACCGCCTGATCCATCGCCAAACTGGCGATAGGAAATCTCATGAAAATTTTGCAACATTTAAATATTGACTTCCCTATTAATTTTACAACAAAATTCTATTAGAGTATTTTGAAAAAATTTATAAAATAAGCTTTCAAACAAAATTTTGTTTTTTTTTAGTAAGCCATTTAAAAGTTATTTAAGAAAAACTATTTGTAAAATCAATGCATACCTTATGCATACCATAATGTAATAAGGTATATATCGGGTGTGCAACGATTTTACAAATGGTTTTTTTAATATAAATATAGTGTGTAAGCTTATCTTATCATTAAACTATTCAAAATAGTCCAATGCAATTTAGTTGTAAAATCAATAGGGAAACCAATATTAAAGGGTATCAAAATTTCATGAGATTTTCTATGGCCAGTCAGGTCTACTTGGTATATTCTAGAGTGAGTTACATTACCCCGACTTTAGAATATTTGAAAAATTGGTAAGAGTGGGCGAAGTCCCTATTAGTCAGCTGGTGATCAATTCAATGGCGTCCAGAATTTGTACTTCTTGTTTTTTTTTTAAGTATATTTGCTAAAAGATATGATCCAAAATGTGTTTGAAATAAAGTTGAAGAAATTGCAACTAAATAATAATTAAAAAGTTTTGTGTAAACTGTTGTTTTAAGAATATTATAAACTGCATTTCTCCAGCACTTGTGGTGTGTTATTAAAATAACTTCCCACTCCAGGAATTAGCAACTCGTGAATTAAGCACTTGATTGACCATTACCTGAAAAGAAACTACATTAAAAAGCTCAGGGATGTGTAATTTGATTGATTTGAAGCTCTACAGACGGCCATGCACAATTGTCACATTTGGAAAGGGGGGAGTCATGATTAGTTCTGGTTAGTTAAATATATTTTTTCTGATTCCTTAAATAAACAATTAAAAAAACAGATTTAACTTTATAACCAAAACTAAACATGAATATATAGTTTTTTAATTCCTTAATAAAATGTGACAGTTTTGTATGACACTCTGTAGCGCTTCAAACCAATTAAACTACACGTCTATGTGCTTTTTGCTGTAGTCTTAAAAAAATACTTTTTAATTTTAGGCGTTCAACCAATTATAACAGCGGTAATAATTGGTGACAACTTTGACGTATAATACATGAAATGAAAGTTTTGGTAAATACCATTTTATAAATGGTTATTCGCCTAAAATTAATGATAAAAGTCTGGTTTCCCACTATTTACATTCTGTTAAAATTATAAGAAAACCTGAGCTGGCGCTGCTTGAACAACTCTATAAATTGTATCTATTAATATAATTTAAAGCCTTTTTTGTAACACTACGAATATTCCTTATTTTAGTTTTTCATAGTAAAAACGCAGGTGAAAATTGACCTATATACAAATCAGCTTAAAAAATAAACAGAAAAGGCTGACTCACGCTAATCTTGACTTGACTTGACCCTGAATTTCGGGATAAAAGATCTTTTACGCCGCGGGACATTTTGTTTATTTTTTTAGGTAAAGTGACGTATTACGCAATTTTCCGTAGTTAAAATATTTACAATACTTTTCGTTTAATAGGTAAAATTTTTCGGAATTACGACGATAGATTTTTTAAATTAGCCGTTTTTTGCGAGCGTGCTGATTTATTGAGTAATTATTTTAAAGGGATATAATTGGCCAGATGTGACTGACGTATGTTTTTATAGAAGTAATTTGTTTAGAGCTGTAAAATAATATTTTGTAATAAAATGGGTACTTAAATTACACAGGTCCACAAAATATAAAATAAATAATAGTTTAAAAAACTAGAAAAACACGCTTTTATATGCAACCGAACTAAAAATTAGAAAATAATTTTTCATTACAAAGAGTTTGTCACTTCAGAGTAAAAAGCGTGGGGTGCATTTTACCATTTTTTCATAACTTTTCCCTCATAGATATTTGCAAATAGAATAATTATAACATTTAATATATTAAGCACCCCACGCTTTTATTCTGAAGTGACAAACTCTTTGTAATGAAAAATTATTTTCTAATTTTTAGTTCGGTTGCATATAAAAGCGTGTTTTTTTAGTTTTTTTAAACTATTATTTATTTTTCATTTTTTAGTTCGATATATCAATTAGTTTTCTGCGGTCATGTGATATTGAAATGTTTTACGAAATACAAAACCAATTTTTTAACTAAAGTTAAATATTTAAAAATAAATGCTTCAGTTTATTCACTAAAAATCCTTCGCCATTTTGTCAAGAGTAGTATTAGGACACAGAGGATCTGTAAAGGAATTTATTTATCCTGGCGGTCCTAATCAGGATAACGGGATACTGTTTTTAAATTATTGCATTGTCATCGGTCCTTGATACGTGTGCAAAGTTTCAAAGAAATTGAATCGTTGGGAGTTGGTAAAAATTAGGCTCAAAGATTCCGTTACATAGATAGATAGATAGATAGATAGATAGATAGATAGATAGATAGATAGATAGATAGATACAACCCAAGCTAATAAAAGCGTGTTAAAAATGGTATAAGCTGGGTAACGGACAAAGATTTTCTTACGTATTTTTTCCCTCTAAACACGAATCTAAAGTCAAAACTTTTTTTTACTTATTTCAAATAAAAAGGGTGTTTATGTAGGTAGCATCTTGTTTTCAAGGCCCTTTAATTCTATACTCAACGCCACTTTGATTTTGCAAGTCGACCCAGTCGTTCCAGACTTAGAACCATTTGAAATTTGACTTAAATACTGAACAAACACTGCTGTTTTAATGGTACTGGCTTGTAAGTCTGGAACGGCTAGGCCGATTTTCAAAAACAAAATGGCGTTGAGTAAGTTTAAGAGGGCATTTAAAACAAGGTGCTACATAACCCCCTTTCTATTCAGAAAAAATTGTTAGTGCTTTCTTGGCACCAGCAATTCGGTTTTTTGCTGTTTGACCCCTAGTTTTGACTTGAGATTCGTGTTCAGCGGGAATAAATCTTTTTCCGATATCCAAAAGGGGTTACTTATTTTGTTGATCTGTGTTATTTTAAAAGGGTTTTTCTTAACTTCACCTGTTTATTTGATCTATAATATTTGTTATTTGTTATTTATTTATTTGGGTCAAATCTAGTAGTTAGAGTTTTGACCCCCTTCCCGACGACAGATCGATCTGAAATTTGGTACATACTCTTAATCTTGATGAGAATACAATACAATACAATACAACACATTCCTCATGAATGTAAATCCAAGATGGCCGCCATTACAAAATGACGGATTACATATTACTTCACTACAACCTTAATATGGGTATCAGATGAAAGGGCTTGATTGGTATAATAGAGCCCAGTATGAAAAAATTAAAATCCAAAATGGCCGTCAGCACAAAATGGCGAATTACATATTTTCCACAACTACCTCAATATAAAATCGTTGGTTAGTTCTGGTTAGTCATAGTGAGGCATTAAATGAACTTAATAGAATGAGAAGCATCAACTTATAACAAAACTATAGAACAGTTTAGCAATAAAGTTCACGAAAACCTTGTATAATCATTTATTTTTAAGCCTATTAAAAAACCTTAAAAGATTTAAAGCTACTTTCGTGAATAATGGTAAGAAATCAATTGCAAAACCATAAATAAAATATCAGATTTACATCCTAAAATATTTTTGCGAACTTTAAGCCACCTTTAGACGATCAATATTATTGTGGCAATATTGTTATTAATTAATTATTAATATTAAACGTATAAAAAGTATACTAAAACAATATTATAATTTCACATCAATGTCATAATATATTGCGTCAATAATATTGCTTTGATAATATTGACCGTGTGAGGGATGCTTTAGGCTTTAAACTTGTTTCATAAAGAACATTAATACAGGGTGATCAAACGTAACGTATTGCTAACTTCTTTATTATTGGAAATACGAAGACGGTTAAATTATAAAAGTTGTAGTATCTTTACCGTGATTTATGAATTCCTACTGCGTGTCAGCACTTTCATGGAGTTGAAACGCAGTAGCAAATACGAACAGTATCACCGCCCTTTACCACTCTAAACCATACGTAAATTTTGTGCTACAGTTTGATAGAAAGTTAAAAGCATGCAAACGCATAATTTTATTACGAATGAAATTTAACCTGGTAACAAAAGGTCTGTGCCCAATAGCATTACAAATCAGTCAAAGTGAATCAAACAGCTCAAATACAGTGAGATAATTAATACATAACCATTTTTAGAAAAAGTCATAGTTTATGAGTTCTTTTTGGGAATTTTGTTATTACATATTCGGTTTTATTTAAAAGACAATTTTATTTTTAAAAATATTAAAATTAATCTTTTAGTTCTCTAATTGTACATTTTTATTGGTTAGCTATTAAGCTATTATTTTGTATTTGTTTTGTCTTTTGACTATGGTTATAAAGCAAGTATTTATTATATTTATTATTATTAAGCTTATAAATATTTTAACTTTTAATTTAAATTTGATACGAGGTATTATAAAATGATGTTAGCAAAGCCAAAAAATCTGACAAAACATTATATAGTGCTTGTCTTAATTCAGGACCTCATCTCCTTACTTTTGAATTGTTTAGTATTTTTTCATAAAAAATTGAGGACTTTAGTAAGACAACATAAACCAAATTTTAGACAGGAAATGACAGATATAAATGTCAAACTCACAGCTGGGCGCCATTTTAAAAGAAAAATTAAATGGAAAAAGTCATACCGTAAACATTTTATTTAAAAACAAACATTGACACACTACTTTTAGGTTATAAACCATTTAAAATTCACATAAAACTAAAAGAAAACAACCGTATGATTCAATTAAATGCAATAAGGCAGTGAAGTAAAAAGATTTAAGGCGGGGGCGAAGCGTCTCCTGTTGCCATGCAGTATGAATTCCAAATATAAAAACAAATTTGCTTATACTTAAAACATCCCAGGGTTGCTTTCCAGACGAAAATTTTTGTGCGTCACGCTCCAGGGCTTGAAGCTCTTGAACTGCTCTAAAAAGTTAGTCACTGGAACGCATCCTTAGAAAAGGAAAAAGAGTACTTTAAGAAATTTTAAAAATTTCGTTGTTTTTAACCTTTCTTGGCTTTATAATAATAATCTCTTTTTAATATCTAATTCCATTTTAAATAAATAATTTTAAAAAATCCATCCTTAACCATAAAAACACGTTTGAAGCACAAAAACCAAAAGAGGAGTTGGTGCATGAGGGGCAAGGGGAAAGAAAACGGAGTAGCTCAGGTGCATAACACTTTTCGTCACTGGAACGCCAAAAGGAGAACGAAATGCTCCTAAGCTACTCGGGAGCGCTCTATTTGCGTCACTGGAAAGCCACTCTGGTTACAACAATCGTAGCAATTATAGGGCTGATTTCTGCGTTCTACTTTATGAATTCCTACGGAATATTTGTGCTGGCGCGTAGTAGTATTTTTACAGTGTTCTAAAATAAAAACTCCCATTAAATCCTCCTGCATTTCCGCATGGTAGGGTGTTGTAGCGTAGTAGGAATTCATAAAACGCATCTTTACCGTTTATTAACATGCAGCCAACAGAAAAACAATTAAACATCGGGTTTTCGATTTATTGCCTGCGGCTCGGGATAATTTTTAAAATACATTTTCGCAAATAAATTCAGCACTAGTATTATTACAAGTTAAAATTTACTTTTTAAGGGTTCCCTTCATCACATACGTCGAAAGATTTAAATTAGAAACGAGGTCAAGTGACATTTTATCTAAATGGGATTAAATCATGTCATTAATTTTTTTTGTTTAAATATACCGGGTGTTTAATTTAAAATAAGACAGAATAAATAATTATTCTCTTACAAAATTCTAAGTTCTAAAAGCGGCCCAACAAAACAGTAGTTGCATCTGAACCCGGACAAATCATTTTGATGCATATCAGATAAGCATTTTATATTGGTTCGCGGTTTTCAGTTCAAATGCACCTGGCAAAGGTTTGAAGCAGTGCCCACTACTTTTACAAAGGTGGTACCCAGGGGAAATGTATTGCCCATCGGCCTTCATGGAATTTCTAAAATTAATTAAGTGGATATTTTACGGCTGCTTGCCAAAGAAGTTTAAACGCGAAAGAGATACGGAACCAATAAAGTTGGTACTTGATAGGGAACGACGGCCCCCAGGTGACAGAATACTGGGCATTATTTTATTGAGGTTCAAGGAAGTTGTAAACATTGGATAACGGTGTTAAGATACATTTGTTAAGTGTCCATTTTACAAGTTAAAAATTTAAATTTGTTTTAGGCGATAATTATATTTAAATCGTGATATTTCGATTAAATCGAGTAAAGTAGATTGAAATGCTTTAACATAAAATCTGCTTTAATGCGTATTTTTCTACCACATAGAGAAATTTAGTTTGTCATCTTTAGTTCGTAAAAAAGATCTTGAAAATAAAAATGTAAATTAAAAAAAACAATAACAACTTATCGTCTAAGATCCGAATAGCAATCGATCTGCGCCCTTCTGTTTACTGGATAAAAACGTTTTTATATAAAATAAAATATTTAAACAAAAGTATTGCTTCAGGTTTGCCCTAAAAATTATGTACAAGGCTATATTTAAATTTAAAAAAACCTCAAATTTTTTGATGAATGGTAATTGTTTGGGTACACGCCAAAAATTAAATTAAAAGTACCAAAGAGCCAAAAAATTTAAACAAGTAAAAAGATAACTAAAAATCGACGTTTCGGTGGCAAGATAAATTGAATTAAATTAATAAAAATTAACTATTATTAAGGTTTTAAATTTTAAAATTTTTATTATTTTTTTATGATATTCTGAGAACGTTTTGACATTAAATGTCAAATATGTTTGTTTGGTTATAGTGTCATAGTGACATAGATAACTGGTTGCTGGTGTATTTATTGTTTTCCTACGACCACTTGTGAAAATAGCAAATAACACACTGATTTCATGCATAGAAAATGCGTTATATCACACTAATGTTGCAAAGTACTTTACAGCACTAGTGTTGCAAAGTACTTTACAACACTAAAAACATAAACAAAAATAGACATAACCACAAAAACAACTTTCACTGACTGGCACAGTGTTGTCAGGTAAGTAGATCAAATTAAAAATCTCCCTTCTACCTTTGAGCACGTACTTTATAGAGGCAGCCTTGCCGCTTGACCGTTCGACCTAAAGCGCCAGAGAAAAAAAGCCTATAGATCAAATTCCTTCCTCTCTTTCTTCGTGTACTCAAACAACTTGTTAATTTTTTTTTTTAATCCCTAATTAAACCTAAGGCTAATACACACTTTATGAATCCACTTTCTTTTATCCATTCATAAATAGAATCAGACCCTTCCGACGTTGCCAAATGCTTTCCATATTTTGCATGGTAACTGACGTTTGGTAGTCGTTTTTTCCTTACTTTTAGGACTTTAGGTTATGCATTTACAATTTTCATATTTTTTATATTTTTTCTTAAAAATATGAGGAAAAACTGTTATTTTTACTTAATTTTATATGTGATGTTCAGTTTCATTAACTCGTTTTACCAATTTTACCCCATTCAGCACCCCTTTTCACTCCCCGGTCCCGTAAGTTTATTTAATGATATTTTTAAAAAACGGAATATTTTGGATATGCACCACTTACGTTTTATTTAGAAGAGTGTCTAAAATATGTAAGAATCGATAATTTTTAAAAAACACTTATAATAGCAGAAAACCGTATTAAACTATTAACGTTATTACCTAACAAAACCATACAATTTTTATTAAGTGAGGGCCTTTTTAAATTCCAAAATGATAAAAGTTATATAATGCTTCTAGGTAGGTGATTTTCGATGTAAAAATATTGTCAAAACAGTATAATATAGCAGTGAGGAAAGGTATATATAACACTAGTGTTGCAAAGTAAATATCACCCTAGTGTTGCAAAGTTCTCAATTGTTTTTATGTTTTCTGAACAAACAAACTTTAATTTATTTATTTTTTGGTGAATAATTTGTGGTCGTAGGAAAAATAGTGTACAGTACTCGTGTGAAAATGACTTTCTTACACTCGTGGGTTTGTCGCACTCGGCTAACGCCTCGTGCTACAATATTCCCACTCGTGTGAAATTAGTCATTTTCCACACTTGTAATGTAATATACTATTGTATTGCAAAATAGGTGAATAATTAGTTAATTTTTAGTCTTTCTGAAGATACTTCAGTATCAAGCAAAGGCAACCAAGTGTTATTTAAATGAACTGAAATTGATGCTACACAATCACAATATTATTAAAGCATAAAGAAAATACTACATTTGATATCTCCTATAGTTTTGGAAATATGGTTATTTAAATCTAAAAAGAAAATGGGTAAAGTCTGAACCACCTAAAATTAAATCTGAAAGCAATGCCGCAAAGTGCACCAAAAAATGATAAGGTAAACAAACCTTTTCAAAAGAACAGACAGAGCCTGATTACATATTTTTTAGATAAATAAAAAAACATTGCTAAAACACGTATCACGTACTTAGAAAACATCATCTTATTTCTTCTCTGTCCTGCCATAAAAGGTGACCCGTGCCGTTAGAATTATAAACTCGTGGGGTGTATTATTTATTGCTGCGATAAATCATTGTTCACAAAAGGGTTTGTTTACATTATGATACTTTGCCTATTTGGCGGCATCCCTTTGAGAATAAATTAAATCTGGTCCCATAATCTTCATTTTATCTACGAAACTAAGCTTAGTGCTTTTAGCTTAGAGCTGTAGATATAAAAAAAAATAACATAATTTTCAGATTTGGATGGTCATATTTCCAAAACTATAGGAAAGAGACATATCAAAAGTGGTATTTTCTAAAGGTTCTTTAAAATACCTTTTTAATATTAATATAATATACAGAGTGTTTCATGTACAGAAGGCTAGTAAACTTTTAACCTCCTAAGGATGGCCATATTTCCGAATTTATTTCCATAAACAGGGTGTTCGGAAAGGTTAGGTCATAAATGATAGGGGTGATAGAGTGAGCCAAAATAATGTTAGTACTTCATATAAAAAAGGTCTATCTCGCTTTGTTAGGGACACAATTGACCTTGAAAATTAGGATTTAAAAAACTTATTTTAATTATAAGTTTAAAACTGTTGCCACAGTACCAATGATATTTGGGCAACTAAATACCCTTATACTAATGCTTCTTTTTACAAGTAAAAGGCTGCTCAGTAAGTCAGAATTATACAGGGAGAGACAATTTTTTTCTTTTTCATTTTTTGTATATATTTTTAACACGGGTGGAAAATTAGTCCTTTTCTTTGAGTGTATAATTTCTTCATCTTTTTATAGAAAAAAGGTATACCTTATTTGAATCGATATCTTGGACCGTTTATCATAAAATCGCATTTTAAATCCAGACGTACCAGCATTTTGTATGTAATAAAAAGTCAATGTTTTTGAGAAAATTATTAAAATGTGATAAAATTATTAAAAATTGTGATTTTGCCTTGTAAACTTTATAATACAGATTAAGATTGTTTTTAATAATTTTACCATATTTTAATATTTTCTCAAAAAATTGGAATTTTTATTACTGAAAAATGCTGGTATGTCTGAATTTAAACTGCGATTTTATTAAATTATTGAAAACAGTCTAAGACATCGATTCAAATAAAGCATACGTTTTTTGTACCAAAATGATAAAGGAATCAAACGGTCAAAGCAAAATGTCAAATTTGTCACCTGTGTTAAAAATGCATACATTAAATGAAAAGAAAATCATCTCACCCTATATAATTTCGACTAACTGAACAGCCGTTTACCTACGGAAAGAAGTACTAGTATAAGGATATTTGGTGGCCCAAATATCATTGGTACTGGGGTAACAATTCCAAAGTTATTATTATAATCAGTTTTTTATTATGACTTTGAAAGTCAATATCTCCCTAACAAAGCGCGATAGAATTTCTTTTTATATGAAGTACCAACATTACTTTGGCACACTCTATCATCCCTATCACTTATGATCTAACCTTTTCGTACACCCTGTATAAAAAGATATTTTACTTTCTGACTCAAAAACATGACTATCATTTTTTTTATACTATAATTTAAAAGAGTCTAAAAAATGTTACTAGTCTTATAATTTAAGGACGTTTCCAAAAAATCACTTTTCTTATGATTTTTTAAAACTTTGAATACACATACTTATAAGTGTCCTCTATACATAGGATTTCTTTTAGTAGACCTTTTGGGATTAAATTTCGAGATATAAGCTTCTAAAATTTGCAGACTAACATGTAAGTCCTATCCTGACGGACGTTTTAGGGCACTTTTACTAAAATATCATTTTAACTTTTCTTGGAATTTTTACCAAAAACTGGGAATCAATCATTGAGGATATACCAAACGTTTTTCTTAAAAAAAAAACACATATGAGCGGGACTCGTATACGAGGTATCTCAAAAATGTGAATTTTGCTTAAGAGGAAAGTACTATTATTTTTTACAATATCGAAAATTTTTATATAAAAAAATGTTTTTGAATTAAAAATAGCGTTTAAATATGCAAACTTGTTTATTTTAGCTATTTTGTTAAAAGATAAAAATGAAAAACCGAAAAAGACCGTTTTTTCTACTTTTCTCGAAAATTTTTGAGGTTGGGGTAAAACTAGTTATTATATAAGTTGTAGGTTTTTTTAATGTCGACAACTTTTACGTTTAACTTTTTTAAGGAGTTAATATTTAGCTTAAAATTGCAAAAAAAAAACATTTTTACCCTTAAAAACCACCCCTTCCCCCTTCACCCCCTAACGCATTATTTTGGTCCGGAAGTGTTTTTCTTACAAAGTTAGGATGCACTTAACAAAACTATACCATTAGTTTGCTGCAAGGCAATTTTTGATTGCAATTAGGTATTCCATCTGGACTATTATTATCACCTATTTTTCTTTTTTGAACAAATCATCCATTATTTAATTACGTCATTATTGTAAATTTTTTAAAAGTAATATAACCTCAAAAACTTTTTTAAAACAAATATATTCTTTACAATAGGAGAAAAAAAAGATGTGTCGACACCTCTAAAGACTTTAATA